>JAVHYY010000109.1:7500-12500 GCA_035221665.1 Okamejei kenojei | reverse complement strand
ATGGAACGAGCTGCCGGAGGAGGTAGTTGAGACTTGGACTATCACAACACTTGGACAGGTACTCTCTCCCTCATTCTCTCTGTCTATATCTCTCTCTGCCTCTCTATGTCTCTCTCTCTGGGACAGAAGATTTGGGTGAACATAGACCCATTCCTGCCGACTGTGGGCCTAACTGCAGATAGATACATAACGTACTCAACACATAGGACAGGAAAGAGAAATGACCTGCAAATAGAAACACCATTGGCCAGGACAGATATTAATAAGGACTCTTTCTTCGTAAGAACCGCAATGGAATGGAATAAATGAGACAATATCGTCTAAAGGTTTAAGAAGGAACTGCAGATGCTGGAAAATTGAAGGTAGACACAAAATGCTGGAGTAACTCAGCGGGTGAGGCAGCATCTATGGAGCGAAGGACTAGTTGACGATTCGTGTCAAGACCCTTCTTCAGACTCAAGAACCATTTACTTTGCTACATAGATGCTGCCAAACACGCTGAGTTTCTCCAGCATTATTGTCTCCCAGCAATAGAGTCAAATCATCTTCACCGGTCAAGACAACAGGTGCAGGAGGAGGCCATTCGGCCCTTCGAGCCAGCACCGCCATTCACTGTGATCGTGGCTGATCATCCCCAATCAGTACCCCGTTCCTGCCTTCTCCTTATATCCCATGACTCTACCATCTTTAAGAGCTCTATCTAACTCTCTCTTGAAAAAACTTCCAGAGAACCGGCCTCCACCGCCCTCTCAGGCAGAGAATTCCACAGACTCACAACTCTCTGTGAGAAAAAGTGTTTCCTCATCTCCGTTCTAAATGGCTTACCCCTTATTCTTAAACTATGGACCCTGGTTCTGGACTACCGCCAATATCGGTAACATGTTTCCTGCCTCTAGCGTGTCCAAACCCTTAATAATCGTATATGTTTCAATAAGATCACCTCTCATCCTTCCATAGTCCAGAGTGTACAAGCCCAGCCGCTCCATTTTCTCAGCATGTGACAGTCCCACCATCCCGGGTATTAACCTGGTGAACCTATGCTGGGCTCCCTCAATAGCAAGAATGTCCTTCCTCAAATTAGGGGACCAAAACTGCACACAATACTTCAGGTGTGGTCTCATCAGGGCCCTGTACAACTGCAGAAGGACCTCTTTGCTCCTATATTCAACTCCTCTTGTTATGAAGGCCAATTGGCCAAAACTGCACACAATACTCCAAGTGTGGTCTCACCAGGGATGAAGGGAGAGGGAGAGAGGGAGGGAGAGAGAGGGGTGATCGAGAGACGGGTGAGAGAGAAAGGGGTGAGAGAGAAAGAGAGAGTGTGAGGGATAAAGTGATTTAACCCCCACTGTTGTGAAGATCCGGGCGAGGATTCTAACATTGTTGTGAATGAGGTAACCAGCATCGTCCTTGAGCACCACTGATAGCATTGTATAGCGGAAGACAGGGATGAGGGATGCGGCCATAATCACCAGAGACTAGCTTTGCAATTAAAACACAAGTAACTAGGCCAGGTCAATAGCTTAATGACATAAATGAATATTACTTACACACCCCTGGTCGAGAAACTGCTCATTACCATGAACATGCGATGTATGATGTGGGAGGCACTGGGGGGACGTACCTGTAGACTGTGCACCTCAGTGATCTGATTGGGAAGAGCCAGAAGGGGAGATTAAGCCAGCAGAATTGTGTGTATAAAGAAGCTTTACTTTCCAGACTTCGGTGTGTCTCAACTTGGAGAGGCACCCGATTCTGCAGACTCGCAAATAAAGCATTTCCTGTTTCCACGATTTAGTCTCTGAGTAGTGATTGTGAGCACAAACTATATCTCACAAGCTGGGGGCTCGTCCGGGATCGCCACTTCGGCCGCTCGGCGGAGGCATGGAAGGAAGGGAAGGTGCACCCTGCTGATTTCAGCAGTCTCTGATCTCCTTGCTTGCCATCAGCGGTTTGAGCAAGTGATATCCGGGCAAGAGACTCGGGAAACAAGAGGGAGGGTCGGGAAAAAAGGGACGGTCGAGCGATTCTTGTGCGCAGGACCCGGGTAAGAAAACTGATTATTAAGTATTGCCCGGGTGACCGAGGGTCTGTCGGACAGGAATAGTCCGATAAGACAATGGATAACCGGAACGGGAAAAGTAAGAGTCTGGGGGGAAAAGAAAAAGGCTCAATGGTGAAGAGCCGCACATGCCGCCTGATAGTCCGTTGGGGCGAATGTGGCAATCTTGGGGAGAAGGAAGCCCCGGGGGTAAAGATAAGGAGACTATGATTAAGTTATATTATTTTGATTAACCAAAGGAACCAGTAAGGGGGAGTTCAGTCTGGTGGCCACGACTGGGCTCTGATGAGGATTGGGCACTTTGGATGCTGTACAGAATAACCATATAACAATTACAGCACGGAAACAGGCCCTCTCGGCCCTTCCAGTCTGTGCCGACCATTTGTTTTCCCCTAGTCCCATCTACCTGCACTCAGACCATACCCCTCCATTCCCTTCCCGTCCATATACCTATCCACTTTACTTTTAAATGTTAAAATCACTACTGCCTCCACCACTTCTGCTGGAAGCTCATTCCACACAGCCACCACCCTCTGAGTAAAGAAGTCCCCCCTCACGTTACCCCTAAACTTCTGTCCCTTAATTCTCATGTCATGCCCTCTTGTTTGAATCTTCCCTACCCTCAATGGGAAAAGCTTATCCACGTCAACTCTGTCTATCCCTTTCATCATTTTAAAGACCTCAATCAAGTCCCCCCTTAACCCTCTGCGCTCCAAAGAATAAAGACCTAACTTGTTCAACCTTTCTCTGTAACATAGTTGCTGGAACCCAGGCAACATTCTTGTAAATCTCCTCTGTACTCTCTCTATTTTGTTGACATCCTTCCTATAATTAGGCGACCAAAATTGTACACCATACTCCAGAATTGGTCTTACCAATGCCTTGTACAATTTTAACATTACTTCCCTACTCCTATATTCAATGCTCTGATTTATAAAGGCCAGCACACCAAAGGCTTTCTTTACCACCCTATCTACATGCGATTCCACCTTCAGGGAACTATGCACAGCTATTCCTAGATCTCTCTGTTCCACAGCATTCCTCAATTCCCTACCATTTACCATGTACGTCCTATTTTGATTTGTCCTGCCAAGATGTAGCACTTCACACTTATCAGCATTAAACTCCCTCTGCCATCTTTCAGCCCACTTTTCCAAATGGCCCAAATCTCTCTGTAGACTTTGAAAATCTACTTCATTATCCACAACACCACCTATCTTAGTATCGTCTGCATACTTACTTATCCAATTTTCCACCCCATCATCCAGATCATTGATGTACATGACAAACAACAGTGGACCCAACACAGATCCCTGAGGCACCCCACTGGTCACCGGCTTCCAACCTGACAAACAGCCATCCACCATTACTCTCTGACATCTCCCATTCAGCCACTGTTGAATCCATCTTGCTACTCCACCATTAACACCAAAAAATTGAACCTTCTTAACCAACCTTCCATGGGGAACCTTGTCAAAGGCCTTACTGAAATCCATATAGACAACATCCACTGCTTTATCCTCATCAATTTCCCTAGTAACCGCTTCAAAAAACTCAAGGAGGTTTGTCAAACATGACCTTCCAGGCACAAATCCATGTTGAATATTCAGAGTATCACTCAAACATTGCAAAAATCTAAGGAAAATCACACTGCCAAATGTTTTGAGTACGAAAAGTTAGAAAAGGAAGGAGCAACACAGAAAGAAATAGAAAAGGCAACTGTCAAATCTAAAAAAAAGCTACAGAAACCTATAAATTATATGTGGAAAAACAGATTTTGAACAAAAATTGACACAAACCGCAAAGAAATTTCAGGAAATTGAAGAAGCTCATCTTAAGCACATGAAAGAAATATTGAGTTGTTTCACACAATCTATAGAAGAAACTCATATACAGATTGGTCAGGTACATGATGAATTAGTTCAAAATATTGTAGAATAGCAGAAAGTAGAGTAGCAATAAGAATTATTTAAATGTTAATTTTGAAACTTTGATCCGTGTAGGAAATTGGATAATTTCATTGAAGTAAGAATGGAACAAATGTGATTTGTGTGTAAAAACCGGTTTTGAATGAATGAGGAAGTTCATATATGTGATAAATTTGTTTGTTGTAGGCCACATGCTGTAAGGGTAGGTGTGTGTGTTCCTTTAAGAAATTGTAAGCAATGGGGGAGGTTACGAACAGCTGTAAGGTAACGAACAACGCTTTGCATCATTGCAACTTAAAAGGGGAAAGTGGAAAAATGTAGGTTGCTTGGTTCTGCTGATGTTTCTATAGATTTCTTTTCAGTAAAGTGAATTTGGAAAATTGTTACTAGTACTAAATAGTGGTGAGAATGGATTGAAATAATTTGAAATAGGTTAATTGCTGAAACATGACCAGCTTTTGTGGTTTGTTTAGATAAACATTCTGGTTGGAGAAGGGTAATGATTGTTTGCTGAGATTTTCAGAAACAGTTGTGAGGAAGTGGCCCAAGGGAGGCATTTTCAAGATAAATGTGTGACAAGATGGAAGTGTTAATTATGAATTATATGCCACAGTTAAGGTGGAAAAGTGGGGAAAGGGGAGAGGAAAGGAATTAGATGTACTTAGGTAGTTTAGAGAGAAAAGGAGAGAGGCAGTGAGAAGGTAACAGAAGTAGGAAACGACAGGTGTGAAAGTAATAAATCAGGTGGAGGCAGTGGAAGATTTTAAAAGAAAGGTGAATACATTTGCAAAGGAGGATAAACTATCTGAGAAGTAAGAAATTGAGTTTAGAATGAGAAAGAAGGCATATCAGAAAGGATTAAAGTGGGAAGCAGAAGGGTAAATTGATGAGACTGCTTAAAAAAATATAAGAGCGGGCCAGACATATTATCCTTTGGGGTACCCATAAACTGAGAGGGCTACAAAATACCTTACCCAATATTCCTGATGGGGCAGGAAATGGATTATGGT
>JAVHYY010000109.1:0-2500 GCA_035221665.1 Okamejei kenojei | reverse complement strand
GTAGAGGGTTCAGTATTGAGAAGATAGAGAAGTGTGTGAGAGAGTGTATATATCCCTTTCTGAGAGATATGTTATGAGATATATAGAGAGGATAGGGAGGGTTAGAGAGGTTATGTAGTTATGAGTTGAGATTTTTTTATTGTATATTTTTATATTTTTATATATGTTTAGTATTATGATAGTTGGATATATATTTAGATATGTGTAGATGATAATAAGAGGGATAGGTTATGAAGAATAGATAGAGATAGATAGATGATAATATAAGTGATATATAGTTGGTTAGAGATTTATATAGAAGAATATTGTTTTAGTAGTTGAGTAGAGAGTAGGTAGGGATATAGAGGATATGATGTAGATATGTGGATATGTGTGGTGATATTTATGAGATTGTTGGGGATAGATGTAGAGTATAGAGGAGGGAGGGGAGTGTAGTGTGTGGGTGTGGTTTTTTTTGTATGATATAGTATAGGGAGTAACAACATATAGAGATGATATATATGTTATTAGAGTAGTGAGATATATTGATTAGTGATTTTAGAGTATATGAAGGAGTTTGGTTAAGAGTGTTGATGTAGAGGTGAGATTACTATGGGTAGATGGTTTTGTTTTGTTTGATATATTTGTATATATATAAATATAGTTTATAGTAGATAGAGATGTAGATTTTGATATTGAGATACGTGTAGATATGGGAGAATTAGAGAGATATAGAATATAGGGGTGTTGTATAGAGAGTAGAGTTATGTGGTAGTAGATATAATAGTAAGAATTATGATATATATGGTTTGGGGTGTAATATATAGGGATAGAGAGTATATGGTAAGAATAGAGGGATTGTAGATGACCAGGTGATATGTATATAGTGATATATAATATAGATATAGATCTTTTTTGTGTGTTTAATTTATATCTGTCTAATTTTTCTCTAAAATATATTATTATTTTTTTTATTTCTTATCTATATTTGTATATATCTATTTTATCTCAATATTTTATCCTAATCGTCACTCATATTTTTTTATCTCACCTATCTCTCTCCTCTCTTACGTCGTCTCATATTCTCTATTCATCTCTCATATACTTTTCTCTTTCTCCTCACTCTTATTCTTATATCTCACACTCTATGCCACTAGGCATCGAGATTAAATCACTTCTAAATATCTCTATTCTTTATCCCCTACTATTTTCCTCTTCTCACTCTCTCTTTCTCACACCTCTCTAATCCAGATTAATTTTATTCCCACGATTCTCTCCAATTTTTTCTTCATCACATGCATTTTCTCTCTCCTACACTCTACTTCATACATATATCTCTCACAAACTATACATATCACTCTCAATACTACCTCTCTCACTCACTCACTACAATATATTTACCTCATTTACTAACATCACAAAATATCTCTCTCACATCTCTATATACCTCACTACTCATCTCTCTCATCACTATCACATCTCACTCACACACAACACTCATCTATTTAAATCACACCACTCTCCCTACACCTCTCACTCTCTCTCTCTTAATCTCTCCTCTCTCTATAATCACTCTACTCTCTCACTACATCTCTCTCTCTCTATCTTTATCGACACTCTCTCTATTCTCTATCTCTCTTTTCCTGCTCTCTCATTATCTATTTTTTAAACTCTTCTTCTCTTTCTCAAACAGCATACACAACTACTACTCATCTCTGCTCACTCTCGATACACATACACATTCCATCCACTACTCACTTAATAGAATTTCCACTCACCTCCCACTAGAGTCAAATTCTAAAGCAATTTTCACTTCATCTCTCACATACACTTACTACGTATGCATTATCATCTCTCTTTTTCTATCAATCTCTTCTCTCGTCATCTATAAACATCACTCACTACACTCATAACACAACTCACTCAATCATCATAATACTATCTCACTCACACACTATCAACACGTAACAGCGACACACACGACACCACGACACCTACACACACCACACAACTACAACAAAAACCTCAGCAAACACACACTACAAACTAACACACACACGACAAACAGCACACAAAACACAAAACACACACACAGCACACACACAAAACAAACACCACACACACTAAAAAATACGACAAAACACACTAAATCATCACACACAGGCTACTACACCAAAACACTAAAAACCAAAACAGCATCACACAAACACTACACACACACACAAAACAGACCTTCTCTCTCCAACACGACACAGCACTACATACACACACACTACACAACAAGTTCACTCACCGCACACACTCACAATCTATGAATTACTACTCACACACATGCACACACTATAAAAACACACACAACACTACATAACTAAAAAACACACACAACACACTACACATTCCACCAATAAAAACACACACACTCACACATAACACACAAATCCACACGACAAAACACACCACACACCTGACACACTTAACACACATCATTAAATCAAGAGTACTTATAAAACGCATATCATAC
>JAVHYY010001088.1:0-76666 GCA_035221665.1 Okamejei kenojei | reverse complement strand
CCATATCCTTTGGAGGGAGGAGTTGACTCGTGCCCTGCATCAGCTCAGGAGCGGTTAGTTCCCCTGGATGGAGGGGCTGACGGTAGAGTTTGTTAAGCGTTCTGGGGATCTCTTGGTGGAGATTACATGGTTGGTTCTGGGGGAGAGCCTGGCGACCGGGGAGATGCCTTCGTTGGCGTTAGGGCAGTTGTTGTCCTGCTGCCCTAGAAGGTGTGAACTCGCTTGTTGAAGAATGGCGCCATAGAGAGATGGTATTCTCTCTTTCTATGCACAGAGTATAAAGTTTTTGCACGGGCAATGGCAAATCGCCTGGGCTCCGTGCTGTCTCAACTGATTTCATCCTGACCTGTCCTATACAGTCCCTGGCAGGTCCATTTCAAGGATAAAATCCACTGGTAAGGGACCTGATTCATCTAGCCCAGGGCACTGGTCAGCCAGCTGCTTTTCTGTCTCTGATCAGGAGAAGGCTTTTGATAGGGTGGAACATGAATACCTTTTCGGGACGTTGCAAGCGTTTGGGTTTGGGCCCGCATTTCGTGGCCCGGGTCCGGCTTTGTACACTGCAGTGGAGTGCCTTGTGACGGTTAATGGTGCGTTGTTGTCTCCTTTTCATTTTGGGAGGGGGGTCCGTCAGGGGTGCCCCATGTCGGGTCAGTTTATACTCGGTCTGTGTGGAGCCGTTCCCTGTGTCTTCTTCGTAGGAGGTTGACAGGCTGGCCCTACTGGCCCGGGGTGGAGGTGGTTCTTTCGGCGTATATGCCGATGATGTACTCCTTATGCTCATGATCCTGGTGACCTGCGGGGGATGCGTGACTGCCAGGAGTAATTTTCTCGGCTGCATCTTCTGCTAGGATTAATTGGAGTAAGTGTTCTGGACTTTTAGTGGGTGAGTGGCAGGTAGACTCCCTGCCAGAGGAGATGGTAATGTTTGCGTGGAGTACCACGCACCTCCTCTATCTGGGGGTGTACCTGAGTCCCACTGAGGATGCTTGGCCGGCAAAACTGGCGGGAGTTGGAGACGAAAGTAGGGTCGCCCGGTTGGGGCGCTGGTCAGGCCTGCTTGGCGTTCTTTTCCTTTCGTGGGAGGGTGCTGGTCATAAACCAGCTGGTGGCCTCCATGTTATGGTACGGCTGGTACTCTTGTGCCGCCCTCTATTTTTTGCAACTGCTTTACGAAGAAGCTGGTTAGATTTCTATTGGGGAAATAGGAAGCACTGGTTTCCGCGGCGGTCCTGAGTCTCCCATTAGAGGAGGGCTGGCCAGTCCTTGGTATGTGTGCGTACCCAGGTGGCAGCTCTCCGCCTCAGGACTCTGCGGAGGTACATGTACGAAGAGAACCCACCCAGATGGCACGCTCTGGCCACGTATTTTTTCCGTCGGGGTCTTGTCTAAGGGGGTCTCAACGGGGCTCCCGGTGGCGGTTATTCAGTCGACCCGCTCCAAGGGACTTGCCTGTCTTCTACCGGGATGTGCTAAGAGTGAGGAATTTGGTTGTTTTCAGCCTGCGTGTTGTTTCGAGAGGGGAGGGGGTTGTCGTGGCGGGCTGCGGGAATGGCCGGTCCTCACCTGTCATGGCGGGATGTCGAGGAGAGGCGAGTGCCTAGAGTGGTTATGATAGAGCTTACCCCGCTCCGTCAGATCTGCTCATCGGGCCTAGGATCCGGGATATGTTCTCGGGTACCGTTCCACACCAATTGAGCCGCCTTTCTGAGATGACCAGCTTGCCATTTCGTGATGCGAGAAGAGACGCACATTGTACAGGATGCTCCTGCACATTTTGCACCTCCTTACCTTCGTCTCCCGTCCCGATACACCATGGCGGACGGTGTTACCACCTGAAGGCGGGGGGAGGTCCTCAGTGGGGGTCCTTCTATAAGCGAGTTGGTCCCCTTTACATTGGGGACCTGGGGTGGAGAGTGTTGCACAGAGCGGTGGTTTGTAATAGACTTTTGAGTCGGTTCACGGGCTCGTCCGCAGCATATAATTTCTGTGGCGAGCAAGAGACCGTTGTTCCACGTGTATATGGAGTGTGAGAGGCTACTGCCCTGTACCAATATCTGAAGGGGTTGTTCCTCAAGTTCTGGTTGCATATTAGTCCCCCACGATTCTAGTGTTCGGTCACAAGGCAGGGAGTGGGGAGAGCCGAGTGGGGGGGGGGGGAGGAACTTCCCTGTCGGTTTGCTCCTGGGCCTGGCCAAGATGGCCATTCGTGGGGTCCAGGGCAGCGGGCGGTCGATGGTCAGGCTAGAGTCGGCTGCTGCTTGCCCCTTTTCCGGGCCTACGTCCGTGCACGTGTGTCCCTGGAGCGGGAACATGCGGTGTCCACTGGGGACTTGGAGGCCTTCCGTGGGCGCTAGTCACCGCGTGGGGTTCAGTGTATTGTGAACAATGATTGTATTGTTGTACTATACTGGTTGTATATAGTGCCATTTTTTGATTATGGTTTGATGTGTTGTATTATATGATTGTGTCAATAAAGTTTTTTTTGAAAAGAAAAAAAAAAAAGAGAGAGAGAGAGAGATAGAGAGAGAGAGAGAGAGAGAGAGAGAGAGAGAGAGAGAGAGGGGGGGCAGAGGGAGAGGGAGAGGGGGAAATAAAGTGAGATAGAGAGACAGAGATTGGGAGAGTGAGAGAGAAAGAGAGGGAGAGAGAGAGAGACAGGCAGAACGGTGAGAGAAAGAGAGAGAGGGAGAGAGAGATACAACGAGAGGGAGCGAGGGAGAGAACGAGAGACAGAGAGAGAGACAGAGAGAGAGAGAGAGACTCTTCTCTGGGGAGTGGGGGAGATTTGGGAGGGGGGAACCAACCAGAGTCGTCGATCGCGGAGGGGGGACTTACCGAGAGAGGGGGAGGGGGCGGGAGAGGGGTGTCTGTCCCCCAAACATGGGATCACACCAGGTACGTGCCGTCAGGGTGGGCAAGGTAGGCACTGCCTACCCTGACTAAACTGATAACATAGTAATTTCTAAATATAAATAGTAAAGGCAGGGGAGAATGATGCCTACGTAAGAGATCGACCTGTTAGGTAGGCATCATTCTCCGTGCCTTTCATCTGCAGCTCTTGTAACCCTTGAAGCCGTCAGCGCTGCTTCAAGCCGTCAATCTCAAGCGGGGCTGAAGGCGGCTGAAACTCTGCCTCTGCAGCAGCCCACTGCACATGCGCAGCGCTAGTTTCTTGGCCAGGTTTTCAAATATGGATTGTCATTATTTTAAGTGTATCTTAGGAGACAGAGAGAGAAGAATGGAATGTGTGTACGAATAACGTGGCAAGTACATTTCTTGGTGTTTTTTTTTTTTAAATACCGTATTTCCCGGGGTGTGGGGGTGGGCGGAGAGTTCCTTTCATAGAGTTTGGGAGTCTGGCCCGGGGTAAAGTTGCGGGGAGGGCACGAATGTTGTGAAGGAGGGGATCGGGATAATGCCACTTGCGACGCTCCTTGCACGGAGCCAACTGCATTGAGGATGGGAAGCAGCTCGGGTGGCTTTGAGCGGCAGTCGGGCCGGACAGCGGATCCGGCCACCACCTCAGCGCCTTCTGCCGGCCCCCGCTCACCTCTGGCAGCTCCCCGTCTAAAAACCTCTCTGCTGCCGCTCACCGGCCTCACTCATGTCCCGCAAATTCTTAAATTCCAACAGCGGGATTGCGGTTACTCGGCTGTGGGAATTTAAGGATTTGCGGGAAGAGGCTGACATGAGCGAAGTCGGCGAGCGGCTGATGAGAGGTGTTCCGACGGAGAGCACTGCCAGAGGTGAGCGGGCCGGCAGAAGGCGCTGAAGTGGTAGCCAGTTCTGCTGTCAGCTCCCGGCGGCCGCTCGCAGCTCCCCGAGCTGCTTCTATCCCCGGCTACAATACGTGGCTTCGCGCCCGGAGAGCTGCGGCAGCGGTGAGTGAGTGAGTTACTGCCATTATCCCCGACCCCCTCCTTCTCAACACTCCTGCCCTCCCCGCAACTTTACCCCTGGCACAGACGCTGTGAAAGGAACTCTCCCCCCAATTGGTCCCTTGAGCAAGTGTTGTAATTTAATAAGATGACAACTGATTCAAAGTTTCCCTGTACTCCCGTTTTCCCCACCATCTCTCCACCTGCCATCACCCTTCACCCCCCACCCATTCAGTAATTGAGAATAAAGGAGACTAGGAAGCCTTGGGCAAATTGAATTGTTACGGTTTTTATTTTTATTTGTTATTTTTACAGAGTGAACAATCTGCGCATGCGCGGTTTAATTTGTTTTTAAAGCCGACTGAGTGCCCACCCTGAGTAATTACTCACGGCACGTGCCTGGATCACACCCATCCCTCTTGCTCTCCCCCACCCACCCACTCTTTCCCTCACTCCTCCCACCTCTTTGTCTCTCTCTCTCTCCTTCTCACGCTCCCCCTTCTCTCTCTCTCTCTCTCTCATCTCTCCCCCTTCCCTCTCACTCCAGCAACCTCTCTCTCTCTCCCCAGGGTTTCTCGCTTTCTCTCTCTCTCTCGTTCTCTCTCGACATCTCATTTTCAGGGGGGGATACGGATGGAATAGAGTGAGAGGAGAGAGGGAGGGAGAGAGTGAGAGGAGAGAGGGGGAGGGAGAGAGGGAGAGAGGGAGGGAGACAGAGAGATAGGGGGAGAGAGAGACGGGGAGAGAGAGAGAGGGGGAGGAAGAGAGGGAAAGAGAGAGGGGAGAGAGAGATGGGGAGAGAGTGGGGGCGAGAGAGAGGAGGGAGATCTAGAGGGAGAGAGGGGGAGAAATAGAGATGGGTAAAGAGAGAGAGAGGAGAAAGAGACGGGGAGCGAGAGGGGGAGTGGGGGATGGTGAGAGAGAGGTGGAGAGAGAGAGACGGGGAGATAGAGAGATGGGGAGAAAGAGAGAGAGACGGGGAGCGAGGGGAGAGGCAGAGGGGGGAAAGAGAGGAGTGAAAAGAGAGGGGGGTGAGAGAAGCAGAGAGAGAGATGGGGAGGGAGAGAGAGACATAGAAACATAGAAAATAGGTGCAGGAGGAGGCTATTCGGCCCTTCAAGCCAGCACCGCCATTCATTGTGGTCATGGCTAATCGTCCCCTATCAATAACCCGTGCCAGCCTTCTCCCCATATCCCTTGACCCCACTAGCCCATAGAGCTCTATATAACTCTCTCTTAAAACCATCCAGTGACTTGGCCTCCACTGCCCTCTGTGGCAGGGAATTCCATAAATTCACAACTCTCTGGGTGAAAACGTTTTTCTACCTCAGTCTTAAATGACCTCCCCTTTATTCTAAGACTGTGGCCCCTGGTTCTGGACTCGCCGAATATTGGGAACATTTTCCCTGCATCTAGCTTGTCCAGTCCATTTATAATTTTATATGTTTCTATAAGATTCCACCTCATCCTTCTAAACTCCAGTGAATGCAAGCCTAGTATTTTCAATGTTTCCTCATATGACAGTCCCGCCATCCCAGGGATCAATCACGTGAACCTACGCTGCACTGCCTCAATCACAACGATGTCCTTCCTCAAATTTGGAGACCAAAACTGTACACAATACTCCAGATGTGTTCTCACCAGAGCCCTATACAACTCCATAAGAACCTCATTACTCCTATACAGAAATCCTCTTGTTATGAAGACCAACATTCCATTAGCTTTCCACACTGCCTGCTGTACCTGCACGTCAACTTTCAGTGACCGGTGTACAAGGGCTCCCAGGTCTCGCTGTACCTCCCCCTTACCTAACCTAACCTCATTGGGATAATAAACTGCCGCCTTGTATTTGCCGCCAAAGTGAATAACCTCACACTTATCTATATTATACTGCAACTGCCACGCATCTGCCCACTCACTCAACCTGTCCAGGTCACCCTGCAATCTCCTAACATCCTCTTCACAGTTCACACTGCCACCCAGCATTGTGTCATCCGCAAACTTACTAGTGTTGGGGAGAGAGAGAGGGGGAGAGAGAAGGGGGAGAAAGCTGGAGAGAGAGAGAAAGGGGGAGAGAGAGGGAGAGATAGATAGAGACAGAGGGGGTGAGAGGGAGGGAATACGGGGTGAGAGAGAGAGGGGGTGAGAGAGGCGAGAGAGAGGGAGGGCTAGAGAGAGATGGGGTCGAGAGAGACAGGGAGAGAGAGATAGGGGAGAGGGGGAGAGGGGAGAAAGGAGAGGGGTGAGAGACAGAGAGAGAGAGCGAGAGATAGGGAGAGGAGAGATGGGATAGAGGGGGAGAAAGGGGGGAGAGAGAGTGGTGGAGAGAGAGGGGGTGAGAGAGAAAGAGGGAGCGAGAGAGGAGAGAGAGAGAATGTGGGGAGGGAGAGAGAATGGGGAGAGAGAGGGGGGAGAGTGGGAGAGAGGGACAGAGTGACGGGAGAGAGGGAGGGAGAGAATGTGGGGGTGGGGGGGAGGATGGGGAGACGGGGAGACAGAGAGGGGAGAGATTGACGCGGGAGAGAGAGAGGAGGGCCGGAAGGAAGGGGAGGATTGAGGAGATTGAGGGAGAGAGAGAGAGAGAGAGATGAGAGAGGGGAGAGAGGGGTAGAGAGAGAGGGGAGGAAGAGAGGGGGAGTATAGATAGGGGGCGAGAGAAAGAGAGGGCGAGAGAGAGGCGAAGTGAGAGGGGATAGAAAAGAAGAGGAGATAGGATAGAGAGAGAGGGGGGGTGAGAGAGATGCAGGGAGGGAGAGTGAGAGAGGGAGGCAGGGAGAGAGAGGGGGAGGAGAAAAATGGAGAGAGGAGAGGGGGAGAGAGCGGAGAGAGAGAGGGAGAGAAAGAGAGAGTGAGAGAGAGAAGGGAGAGAGAGGGAGAGGAAGATCGAGGGGGAGAGAGAGGGAGGGAGAGAGGGAGAGAGAGAGGGAGAGCGTGAGGGAGAGAAAGGTTGGAGAGAGAGAGGGGGAGAGCGGGCGAGAGAGAGAGGGGCGAGAGAGAGGTGAAGTGCGAGGGGATAGAGAGAAAGGGGAGAGAGGATAGATAGACCCCCCCCCCCCCCCCCAGAGGGGGGGGGAGAGAGAGGAAGGGAGGGAGATAGAGAGAGTCGGGGGAGAGAGAGAGGGGAGAGAGATGGATAGAGAGATGGGAGAGCGGTTGAGAGAAAGAGGAGGAGAGAGTATGTTAGGAGGAGAGAGGGCGAGAGTGGGTGAGAGAGTGGGGGAGAGAGAGAGAGGGGGAGAGAGAGAGGAAAGGAGGGAGTGACGAAGAGAGGAGAGAGAGAACCAGAGAAGGAGAGAGAGATGACGCGAGGCAGAGAGAGAGTAAGAGAGTGAGAGAGAGAGAGAGAATGAGAGAGAACGAGAGAAAGAGATAGAGAGAGAGAAGGGGAGAGGGCGGAGAGGGAGAACGAGAGAGAGATAATGAGACAGAGTGAGCGAAAGAGAGAACGAGAGAGGGAGAGGGAGAGGGAGAGAACAAGATAGAGACGGAGGGAAAGAGAGAATGAGAGAACGAGAGAGAGAGAACGAGAGAGAGATAGACATAGAGAAATGGAGAGAGAGGGAGAACGAGAGAAAAGGAGAACGAGAATGAGAGACAGAGGGAGAGAGAGGGAGGGAGAGAGAGTGAAAGAGCGAGAGAGAGAGAAAGAGAGAGGAACAGAGAGAGTGAAAGGGAGAGATAGAGAGAGATGGAGAGAGAGGGGGAGAGAGAGAGAGAGAGAGAAGGTGCCGATGGAGAAGGGGAGAGAGAGAGGAAAGAGTGGAGGGGTGAGAAAGGGTTGGAGAGAGGGGATAGAGAGAGACAGGAGAGAGAGTTGGGAGAGAGAGAGGGGGGGGGGAGAGGGGGAGAGAGAGGGGCGAGAGAGAGATGGGGAGAGACGGGGGGGAGAGAGGGGAACAGAGAGAGGAAGAGAGAGGGGGAGAGATAGATGGGAGATCGAGAAAGAGGGAGAGAGAAATGGGGACGAAGGGGAGGAAAGAGAGGGGAGATGAAGAGGGGGGAGAGAGGGATAGAGAGAGGGTGACAGAGAGAGGGGAGGGGAGGAGAGAGGAGGAGAGGGGAGGTGAGGAGAGGAGAGTGGAGGAGAGCGGGAGAGGGGAGGGGAGGGGAGCGGAGGAGAGGGGGGAGAGAGGGGAGGGGAGGAGAGGGAAGGAGAGGGGAGGGGAGAAGAGGGAGGGGGAGAGGGCAGAGACGAGAGGGGAGGAGAGCGGAGGGGAGGAGATGGTAGGGGACGGGACGAGAGGGGAGGGATGAGAGGAGAGGAGAGGGAGAAGAGTTAGAGCGGAGGGGAGGAGATGGGAGGAGAGGACAGGAGGGGAGGGGAGGGAGAGTGGGAGAGGAGAGGGGAGAAGAGGATGGGGAGGGAAGGAGGAGGAGGGGAGGATGGAGGGAGGGGGTGGGGAGGGAAGGAAGAGGAGGAGAAGAGAGGGATGGAGGGGAGGGGAGGGGAGGAGATGGGGAGGAAAGGAGTGGAGAGGGGGAGAGGGATGGAGGAGAGGGGAGGAGAGGGGACGGGGGAGGGGAGGGGGGGGAAACATAGAAAAACATAGAAATTAGGTGCAGGAGTAGGCCATTCAGCCCTTCGAGCCTGCACCGCCATTCAAATTGATCATGGCTGATCATCCAACTCAGTATCCCGTACCTGCCTTCTCTCCATACCCTCTGATCCCCTTAGCCACAAGGGCCACATCCAACTCACTCTTAAATATAGGGAAGGGGAGGAGAAATATGAGTAGAGGGCAGGGAGGAGAGGAGAGGGGGAGGAGGGGAGTGGAGAGGGGAGGAGAGAGAGGAAGGTGAGGGGAGGGAGGGCAATAGAGGGGAGAAGATGGGAGTGGAGGAGAGGGGGGGTAGAGAGAGAGAGAGAGGTGGAGGGGAGGAGAGGGGAGGTGAGGAGAGGAGAGGGGAGGAGATAGGGGAGGAGAGGGGAGGAGAGAGGAGGGGAGTGGAGGAGAGGAGGAGGAGAGGGGAGGAGAGGGGGAGGAGAGGTTAAGAGAGGGGAGTGAAGAGGGAGAGGAGGGAGGAAGGGGAGGAGAGGAGAGGGGAAGAGAGGAGGGGAGGGAGAGAGAGTGGGGATAGAGAGAGGGGGAAAAGAGGAGAAGGGGAGTGTGAGTGGGGCGGAGAGGGTTGAGAGAGAACAATAGACAAGGGAGAGAGAGAGAGGGAGAGAGAGTTACAGAGAGAGCGAGAGATAGAGATAGAAAAGAGAGCGACAGAGAGAGAGTCGGAGAGAGAGAGAGAGAGGGGGGGAGAGAAAGAGAAGGGGCCAATAGGGAAGGGGAGAGAGAGAGGGGGAGTGGGTGTGGGAAAGAGAGTGGGGGAGAGAGAGAGAAAGAGAGGGGGGAGAGAGTGTTGGAGAGGAAAGAGATTGGGGGAGATAAAGAAGGGGGGGGGGAGAGAGAGAGAGAAGGGTTTAGAGAGAGAGAAGGGGCGACAGAGACGGGATGGAGGAGATAGAGAGAGTTTTTATTTTGAGAGAGAGAGTGCGGGGTGAGT
The DNA here is from genome assembly GCA_035221665.1 of Okamejei kenojei. Classification (NCBI taxonomy): domain Eukaryota; kingdom Metazoa; phylum Chordata; class Chondrichthyes; order Rajiformes; family Rajidae; genus Okamejei; species Okamejei kenojei. The sequence goes on along the minus strand of JAVHYY010001088.1, from coordinate 67,289 downwards.
GGGGAAGATGAGAGGAGGAGAGAGAATGAGAAAGAGGGGGAGAGATAGGGAGAGGAGGGGGGGAGAAGGGGGAGAGAAGGGCGAAGTCGAGGAGAGAGGGAGAGACCAGGAGAAAGTAGGGAGATAGGCGACAGAGTGACAGCGAGAGAGGGAGGGGAGAGAGAGAGAGAAGTGGGAGAGAGAGAGAGAGTCGAGGAGAGAGCTCTGAGAGAGAGTCGAGGAGAGAGAGAGGGAGATAGAGAGAGAGTGAGGGGGGGGGGGGTAGAGAGAAAGTGGGAGAGAGAGAGAGGGGAGCAGAGAGGGGTAGAGAGAGGGGGAGATAGAATGAGAGATGGGAGAGAGGGAGGGGTTAGAGAGTGAGAGGGAGAGAGAGGGGGAGAGAAGGAGAACGAATGGAGATGGGAGGAGAGGGAGGGGGAGGAGAGTGAGAGGAGAGAGAGGGAGGGGGAGAGAGGGGAGAGAGAAAATGGGGGACGAGAGGGAAGAAAGAGAGGGGGAGAGAGTGACAGAGAGATGGGAGAGAGAGAGGGGGGAGAGAGAGAAGGGGAGAGAGAGAAAGAGAGGAGAGAGAGGCGAGTGCGGGGAAGGAGAGGGCGAGAGAGTGAGGAGGGGGAGACAGCGAGAGGGAGGGAGAGGGGGTGGGGGGAGACGTGGGGGAGAGAGGGGGAAGAGAGAGGGAAAGAGAGAGGGGGACAGAAGAGGACCAAAGAGGAGTGATTAGTGGAGATTAAGTAGAGGGGGGACGAGAGAAGGGGGGAGAGAGAGGGGGAAAGAGAGGGCGAGAAAGAGGGGGAGAGAGAGGGGAGAGAGGAGGGGGATGAAGGGAGAGAGAGAGAGAGGGGGGGAGAGAGGGGAGGAGAGAGAGAGAGAGAGAAAGAGATTGAGAGAGAGTGAGAGAGAGAGAGAGAGAAGAGAGAGAGAGTGAGGGAGAGAGAGGGGGGACAGAGAGAGGGAATGGTGAGAGAGAGAGGGGTGGGGAGGGGAGAAGGGGGAGGGTAAGGGCGAGAGTCGATAGGCAGAGACGGGAGAGAGAGGGAGATGGAGCGAGTGAGTGACGGGAGAGAGGGAGGGGGAGAGAGAGAGAAGTGGGCGAGAGAGAGAGTCGAGGAGAGAGAGAGGGAGAGATAGAGTGAGGAGGGTAGAGAGATAGGAGAGAGATAGGGGGAGGGAGAGAAGGGGAGGGGAGAGAGGAGGGGACAGAAAGACTGAGAGGGGCAGAGAGAGAGGGGGGGGGGAAGAGATTAGAGGGGGAGAGAGGGGTAGAGAGAGAGGGGGGAGATAGATAGAGAGACATGGAGGAGAGCTGGGAGTGGAGAGAGTGAGAGGAGAGAGAGTGGGAGAGAATGAGGGAGAGAGAGGGGAGTGGGAGAGAGAAAATGGGGGGGACGGTCAGGGAGAAGAGAGGGGGGGAGCGAGAGGGAGAGAGAGAGTGACAGAGAGATGGGGAGAGAGAGGGGGAGGAGAGGGGGAGCGAGAGAGGGGGTGGGAGAGAAAGGGGGGGAGAGGGAGGGGAGAGAGAGAGAGAGGGGCAGAGAGAGATGGGAGAGAGGGGGAGAGGGAGAGAGAGGGGGTAGAGAGAGAGAGGTGGGTTAGAGAGGGGGGAGATAGAGAGTGAGATGGGAGAGAGGTAGGGAGAGCGTGAGAGGTTAGAGAGAGGAGAGTGAGAATAATGGGGGGACGAGAGGGGAGAAAAATCGAGGGGGGCTTGGGGGAGAGATCGGGAGAGAGAGAGAGGTGGCAGAGGGATGATGGGCCTATGAGAGAGAGGGGAGATGAGAGAATGGGAGGGTAGAGATGGGGGAGAGAGAGAGGGGACGAGAGAAAGAGAGGAGAGAGAGGGCGGGAGAGGGGATAAAGCGAGGTAGAGAGAGAGGGAGGGGTGAGAACGTGGGTGAGTGGGGGAAAGGAGAGAGGGAGAGAGAGGGGGAAAGAGAGGGGGGGAGAGAGAGTGGGGGAGAGAGAGGGGGACAGAGAGAGGCGAGCGCTGAGAGAGAGAAGGGATAGAGAGAAGGGGGTAGAGACAAGGGGGGAGAGAGAAGGGGGAGGGAGAGATGGGGAGAGAGAGGAGGAGAGAGAGAAGGAAGAGCGAGAGGGGGAGAAAGAGAGGGGGAGATAGATAGGGAAGAGAGATAGAGAGAGAGGAGGGGAGATAAGGAGAGAGAGAGAAAGAGGGGATAGAGAGAGACGGGGGAGCAAGATGTGGAGAGAGGGGAGAGAGAGGGAGAGAGAGAATGGGAGGGATAGATGGGGGAGAGAGAGAGGGGACGAGAGAAAGAGAGGAGAGAGAGGGCCGAGAGAGGGGGATAAAGCGAAGTAGAGAGAGAGGGGGTGAGAACGTGGGTGAGTGGGGAAAGAGATTGGAGAAAGAGGGGGAAAGAGGGAGGGGGGGGGGGGAGAGTGGGAGAGAGAGAGGTAGAGAGAGAGGTGGGAGAGAGAGGGGACAGAGAGAGCGCGAGAGAGAGAAGGATAGAGAGAAGGGGGTAGAGACAAGGGGGGAGAGAGAGGGGGGAGGGAGAGATGGGGACGAGAGAGGAGGAGAGAGAGAAGGGGAGAGGAGAGGGGGGAGAAAGAGAGGGGGGAGAGATAGGGGAGAGGAGGAGAGGGGGGAGAGAAGGAGAGAGAGAAAGAGGGGGGATAGAGAGAGAGGGGAGCATTAGATAGGGTGGAAGATAAGGGGAGAGAGAGAGAGGGATAGAGAGGAGAGAGCAAGATGTGTGATGTGGGTATGGGGTGGTGAGGGGTGGGAGATGAGCGTAGGGGGGAGAGGAGAGGTTGGCAGGAAGAGGGGAGGAGGAGCGGGGGAGAGAGAGGGTAGAGAGAGGGGGAGAGAGAGGGGGAGAGAGGACTAGAGGGACAAGGGAAGAGAGAGAAGAGAGGGAGAGAGTGGGCGAGAGAGAGAGGGGGAGAGTGGGGAAGGGAGAGAGGGGAAGCGAGAGAGAAAGAGGGTATGCAAGGAGGGAGAGAGGGGAGGACACTAGACCATGTCGCGGTGCATGGGAGAGAGAGAGGGGAGAGAGGGGTGAGAGAGAGTGGGGAAGAGAGGGGGGAGAGGGGGGCAGCGAGAGGGGAGGAGGAGGAGGGAAGGAGGGGGGCTAGAGGGGGAGTAAGAGGGGAAGCGATGAGGGCGAGCTCGAGAGAGGAGAGAAGGGAGAGAAAGGGTGAGAGAGAGAACGAGGGGAGAGAGAGAGTGGGGGAGGATAGAGTGAGAAGGGGGAGAGATATCGCAGAGAGCAGGGGAGAGAGGGGAATGGGGAGGAGCGAAGTGTGAGGGATTAGAGGGAGAGAGAGTGAGGGCGTGAGAGTAGGAGGGAGGAGAGAGAGTAACGAGGAGAAGAAGAAGAGAGAGAGATGAGAGAGAGAGAAATGAGGAAGAGGAGGAGGAGAAGAGAAAGGAGAAGATGATAGCAGAGAGAAGAGAGAGAAAAGGAGAGATGAAGAGAGTAGAAGAAAGAAGAGAGGGTGAGGAAGGGAGGGACGGAGAGAAGAGAGAGAGAAGAGAGAGAGAGAGAGAAGAAGGAGAGATAGAGGAGTGAAGAGAGTGGGAGGGGAGGTGAGAAGAGGGGAAGAGAGTAGGAGAGAGAGGAGGAGAGGAGAGCGAGAGAGAGAGAGTAGAGAGAGAAAGAGAGAGAGAGACTAAAAGAGAGAGGGGAGAGGAGAGAGAAGAAGGGAAGGAAAGAGAGAGGAGGAGAGAGAGACGCAGAGAGCGAGAGGAGAGTGAGAGCGAGAGGGGAGAGAGAGATGAGGGGGAGTAGAGCAGAGGGGAGAGAGAGGGGGGAGGAGAGAGAGGAGGAGAGGAGAGTAGGGAGAGAGAGGGGGAAGATAGGGGGAGAGAGAGGGGCTGAAGAGAAGAGGCGGAATAGAGGGAGAGGGGGACAGAGAGAGAGGGGGAGGAGATGAGAGAGAGAGCTTAGAGAGAGGGGAGAGGCTGGAGAGAATGGGGGAGGGAGGGAGAGAGGTGGAGAGAGAGAAAGGGGGGAGAGGAGAGAAGAGGAGAGATGGAGAGGGGCAGAGAGAGAGGAGAGAGGGGTGGAGAAAGGGGTGAGAGGGGGGAGGAGAGAGGGGGGGAGAGAGTGGAGAGGGAGAGAGAGAGAGAAGGGGAGAGATGGAGCGGGGGAGTGAGGGGAGTGAGGGGGAGCGGGTGGAGAGAGATTAAAGGGGAGAGAGAGCGAGGTTGTGAGACAGGGGGGAGAGGGGAGAAGATTAGGAAGGGGAGAAAATAAGAGAGGGAGAGCTCAGGGGTGAGGGGATGGAGGGGGGTGAGAGGGGATGAGAGAGAGAGATGGGAGCGAGATGGGAGGGAAAAAAAGGGGGAGAGAGGAGGGGAGAGGGCAAAGAGAGAGGTGGAAGAGGGAGGGGAGAGATAGTGGGAGGGGGTGTGAACGGGAGATAGTGAGAGGGGTGCAGAGGAGGGCGTCAGTGAGAGAGAGAGATGGGGAGAGAGAGATTGAGGGGAGGAGAGAGAGAGAGAGAGAGAGAAGAGAGGAGAGAGAGAGAGAGGAGAGAGAGAGAGAGTGAGGAGAGAGTAGAGAGAGAGAGAGAGAGAGATGGGGCTAAGATACATAGAAACATAAATAGTAGGTGCAGGGATATAGGCCATTCGGCCCAACCGAGCCTGCACCGGCATTCAATATGATCATGGCTGATCATCCAACTCAGTATCCTGTACCTGCCTTCTCTCCATACCCCCTGATCCCTTTAGCCACAAGGGCCACATTTAACTCCCTCTTAAATATAACCAATGAACTGGCCTTAACTACCTTCTGTGGCAGAGAATTCCAGAGACTCACCACTCTTAGGACTGTTTTCCTCATCTCAGTCCTAAAGGAATTCCACCTTATCCTTAGACTGTGACCCCTTGATCTGGACCTCCCCAACATTGGGAACAATCTTCCTGCATCTAGCCTAGTCAAGGAGAGAGGGAGAGGGGGAGAGAGAGGGAGATATAGTGAGAGAGTGACGGGAGAGAGGAAGGGGAGAGAGAGAGGGGGAGAGAGAAGTGGGAGAGCGAGAGAGTCGATGATGAGAGGGCGGGGAGAGACGGGGAGAGAGAGGGAGATAGAGAGAGGAGAGCGAGAAGGGGGAAGGGAGAGAAGGGGGGAGGGGGGCGAGATAAAAGGGGGAGGGGGATGGGTGCCGGGGGGAGAGGGATGTGGAGAGACGGGGAGGGAGAGAGAGGGGGGAGAGAGAGAGAGGGGCAGGAGAGGGGGGAAAGAAGGGAGAGGGCAAGAGAGGGGGGGGCACGGAGAGAGAGAGGGGAGAGACAAGGGAAGGGGAGACAATAGACAATAGTAAGTAAGTTTATTGGCCAAGTATTCACATACAATGCTACGCCCACACAAGTAACAACATGAGTGACAGTTAGGAATGACTCAGAAAACACTAAAGCTGAATAACAATAAACCGTGAATGATAAAAGAGCATTGATGAGGGGATGGGAGTGTGAATAGGGGGGGAGAGGGGGCGGGGCGTCTGTCACCTCTAATCAGCCAGCAGAGGGGGCGGTGATGGACGTCCGCGTCATCAAATCCGGGGCGGGCTGACGTCACTCGGGTCCAATCACGGAGCGCGTGGGCGGGGCTTTGGGCGGGTCGATGACGTCCGTTGTTATGGCCCCGCCCCCTCCTCCTCGCGTCTCCCCGAGCGGCGGAACAACAATGGCGGCCCCGGCCTTGGAGCCGCCCAGGTCGCGCCTCCTCCTCCGCCTCCGCCTCTGTCTCCGTCTCCTCCTCCTCCTCGCTGTCTGTCTCTCTCTCTCTCTCTGTGTCTCTCTCCCTCCCTCTCTCTTTCTTCTTCTTCTTCTTCTTCCACTTCTTCTTCTTCTTCTTCTTCTTCTCCGCCTTAGTCGCCGTTGACGCCGCCGCCGCCGCCATCTTGGTTACTAGGGCCCTGCGTCGTGGCGTCATCGCGTCGACCTCCGCCCATTGGTTGCCGATAACGTCACCGCACGCTCCGATTGGCCGCGAGGTGTCGTCCGCGCAGCGCCCCCTGGGAATTGTAGTCTTGTGTGGAGGGGAGGGGAGGGGAGGGGAGGAAGAAAGAAGAATATTGTGTGGAAGGAGAGGGGAGAGAGGAAATATAGTCGAATTGGGGGAGGGTGGGGAGTGGAGGGGAGGATGAGGGGAGAACTGGTGAGGAGAGTAGTGGAGAAGGGGGGGGAGAAGGGAAGGAGGGAGGGGGGAGGAACAAATGAAAAGAATTGAAATGACTGAAATTGAGGAGGGGAAGAGTGGAGGAGGGAGGAGAGGGGAGGGGGAGAGAGGGGGAGGGGAGAGATGGGAGGGGAGGAGGGAGGTAGGGGAGGGGAGGATTGAGAGGGGAGGGATGAGAGGGGAGGAGAAGGGGAGGGAGGGGAGTAGGAGAGGACAAAGAGGGAGGGGAGGAGGAGAGGAAAGGAGGGGAGAAAAGGAGTGGAGGAGGGGAGGGGTTGGGAGGAGAGGTGGAGAGGATCGAGAGGAGGGGAGGGGGAGTGGAGGAGAGGGGAGGAGAGGGATGAGAGGGGAGGGGGAGGGGAGGAGAGGAGAGGATGAGGGAGGGGATGGAGGAGTCGTGGAGAGGGGAGGAGAGAGAGGGGAGGAGTGGTATGGAAGGGGGAGGGGAGGAGACGAGGATGAGGGGGAGGAGAGGGGAGGGGAGGAGAGTGGAGGGGAGAGGGAGGAGAGGTGAGGGGAGGAGAAGGGGGGGTGGAGAGGAGATGGGAGCAGTGGGGAGGGGAGGGGGAAGACAGGAGAGGATAAGGGAGGGGAGAGATTGGGAGGAGTGGAGAGGCGGAGGAGGGGAAGGAGGGCTGAGTTAGGCTATGAGAAGGGAGGGGAGTGAGGAGAGGAGTGGGGAGGGAGAGAGGGGAGGGGACGAGAAGGGAGGAGTAGGAGAGGGAAAGAGTTGGTAGGGGTCGTGGAGGGACAGGAGGAGAAGGGAGGTGAGAATAGGAGAGGGGGGGGGAGGAGTGGAGAGGGGAGGAGAGGGGGAGGGGGAGTTGGGAGGGAGGAGAGGGGAGGAGAGCGGAGGGGAGGAGAGCGGAGGGGGGGTGAAGGAGAGTGGAGATGGGAGGGTGGGAGAGGAGAGGGGGATACCCAAGGGAGGAGAGGAGGAGGGGGAGGGAGGAGAAGGGAGGGGAGGGGAGAGGGGAGGGAGGGAGAGGGGAGGGGAGAGGAGGGGTGGAGAAGGGAGGGGAGATGAGGGGAGGGGAGGAGAGGAGAGACAATAGACAATGGATGCAGGAGGAGGCCATTCGGCCCTTCGAGCCAGCACCGCCATTCATTGTGATCATGGCTGATCATATTCTATCAATAACCCGTGCCTGCCTTCTCCCCATATCCCTTGATTGCACCAGCCCCTAGAGCTCTATCTAACTCTCTTAAATCCATCCAGTGATTTGGCCTCCACTGTGTAGTCCTGAACTCACGCTCGTACACGCACGTAAACACACCTACACAATGTTTGGGACAAAGACCCATCATTGATTTATTTTCCTCTCCACTCCACAATTTGAGATTTGTAATTCAAAAAATCACACATGGTTAAAGTGCACATTGTCAGATTTTCATCAAGGCCATTTTTAGACATTTTGGTTTCACCATGTAGAGATTACAGCACTGTGTATACATAGTTCCCCCATTTCAGGGCACCATAATGTTTTCCCCCCCTTATACATAATGTTTGGGACACAGCAATGTCATATCAATGAAAGTAGTCAATAATAGACCACAGGTGCAGGAGTTGGCCATTCCCACTTCTGGTGTCAGAAGTGGGATGCGAACCCACGCCTCCAATCGGAGACCAGAAAGAAGCACTTCTGACGCCATGTAGAGAAGGTACACAGACACCTTAAAGTCTTCACTACTTTATTAAGCATACATTATATATAGCCCTGGCTGTACGTCGTCTGTCACGATCACCAGAGAGAGAGCTAGGGGCGTGTGGGTTACAATTATACTAACTGGTGGGGGAGTGGTTAGCATGGACATCGTTGAGGCGGTCTGAAGCCCTGCAGTGTTCTTACCCTCTGTCGCCTGGGAGCATTGTACTGGGGACCAGCGAGACTGGCTGTGTGGACCACAGTGGTCAGGTACAGCGGAGGAGACAGCCTCAGATAAACGAGAGGCATGCAGCGCCTCATCGAATGTCAGATCAGGCTACGCAGCAGCTCAGAGCGCAGATTATCATCCCGTAGACCAAAAACAAGATGTCATGGGTCAAAGTATCGGGGGTCAGGACATGCAGGTCGCATCGGCGAGCCAGTTGGCGCAGCGCGGCCACGAAATTGTCAATAGATTCCCCAGGGTTTTGGCGTCTGGAGAACAGTTTGAAACGCTCTAAGATGTGGTTAGTGGGAAGATCACACATCGCCGTAAAATTTAGCAAGCAGACAAACAGGGTACCTGGATACTCTCACCCTGTCCATAGATGAACGACTCCGAACGCTCGAGCGCTTTGGGACCAGCCAGGTTAAGCAGCAGGGAAGCCTTGACAGCGGGGGCCACAGCAGGGTGGGCGATGGTAACATAATGCTCAAAGTCCCGCCGGAACACACTCAAGCTATGAGTGATGTCTGCATCAAAGACTAGGATGTCAGGTTTACGACAGGCAGAAGCCATCACGGCACAGGTAGGGGGTACTGCTGGCCTCCTCCCGGCTCCAGCGCATGATGCTCCAGCTACAACGCTTCACTTTCACAGTGGTTTATCGCAAGGGCAAGGATATGTTTGTTGCTGACATGCCTCGCTACTTCCGGGATAGGGTCTCCGCGTGCCCTACCTGCAACTGCCTCGCTCCACAGCAGCAGCGGCAGCCGCTCCTGCAGCAGCCAGCTGCTGACCTGCCATGATCTGCGCTAGCAACCGACATCTTCGAGTGGCACGAAAAGCACTTCCTGGTGCTTGTCGACTCTTACTCCAGCTGGTTTGAAGTTGACCAGCTCCAGTCCCTTTCCTCCTCCACGGTCATCGAGAAGTTGCGCCGCCACTTTGCCACCTTCGGGTCCCTCGTCAGCCTGCAGTCGGACAACGGCAGCCAGTTCACCAGTGCCGAGTTCCGCGACTTTTGCTGAACGTTGGAACTTTCGTCATTACACCAGCAGCCCGGAATCCCACAGAGCAATGGACTGGCCGAGCGCCGCGGTCCGCAGTGCTAAAGAGTTGTTGGAACGTTGCCGCCTGTCCTCGCCACTCCGACATTACCTGGCCCTGCTGAACCTCCACAAACATCTCCCGCGGGACCATTGCCCTGGGCTCCCCGGGCTCAGCGACTCATGTCCCGAGTCAACGAGGCGCAAGGTCCGGAGTCTCAGCAGTCCCTGTCCCCCTCCGTCTTTTAACCTGCCTTGGGTCCGGAAATGCATTGCCAAAAACACAGTATCCAGAAGCGTTCCACGACAGGTCTGCGTGTCTTCTGCCCTCTTCTCCCCGGCCAGGTCGTTCGTATGTGGTCTCTTCTGGCCGTTCAGGCTGGCCGTGGTTGTCGGTTCTGCGGTTCCCTCAGTTCGTACCTTGTCAACAACGACGGAAGGGTGTACCGCGGTCCCGCCAGCATCTCGAGCTACGTGAACGAGCCTCTCCTCCCCCGGCGGCTCCGTATGCCCCCCCACGCGCTGCCTCTGTCGCGGCCCTGTGCCTTGCCCGTTCTTCTGGGGCCGACCTCCCTCGTCCTACTCCGGAACGCCTCCCGGCTGCGGGTTCCCGCTTTCTCCGGCTTACCTCGCCCTTCTCTTCACCGCTCCCCCCCCGATGCCTTCGTCGCAAGGTGTTTCTCCTGCCCCGTAGCCCCATCATGCCCCAGCGCACACCGCTTGTTCCGTCGGGGAAGGAGGTGATGGCGAGGTGCGGACCCGGTCTGGTCGCCTGGTCAGGCCGCGGTCCGTTACGGCGATTACGTGTGATCCTGTTGTCTGTGCTTTACTGTTTGCACTCACCCTAGCGCATGAGACGTGGTCGCCCTGTCACTCACTGTTTGTTTTGGTAGAGGAAGGATGTAGATGATATGTGTGTACACCTTTAATTGATAGTAACGATGTCCATGCTAACCACTCCCCCACCAGTTAGTATAATTGCAAACCACACGCCCCTAGCTCTCTCTCTAGTGTTCGTGATAGGCCACGTACAGCCAGGGCTATGTATAACGTATACCTTCTCTACAGTCTGTGAGAGAGAGAGAGAGCTAGAGAGAGAGAAAGAAAAAGAGACAAAGAGAGAGGGGGACACAGAGGGAGACAGAGAGATAGAGTGAGACAGAGAAAAAGAGATAGATAGATAGAGAGAAAGAGAGACAGAGATAGACAGATACAGAGACAGAAAGAGACAGAGAAAGACAGCGAGAAAGAAGAGAGAGAGACAGAAAGAGAGAGAGACATAGAGAGAATGAGAGAGAGACAGAGTGAGGGACAGAGAGAGTGAGAGAGAAAGAGAGAGGGAGAGAGAGAGCGAGAGAGAGAGGGAGACATGGAGGAAGAGAGAGAGAGAGAGAGACAGACAGACACAGAGGGAAAGAGACAGAGAAAGAGATACAGAGACAGAGAGACAGAAAAGAGACAGAGGGAGAGACAAAATGAGAGCGAGAGAGACAGAAAGAGGAGGGACAGACAGCGGGAGGGAGAGAGACAGGGAGGAGAGAAAGAGATGCAGAGACAGAGACAAACAGAAAGAGAGAGAGAGAGAGAGTGAGACAGAAAGAGACAGAAAGAGAGAGAGAGAGACAGAGAGAGACTGCTGGAATAACTCAGCATGTCAGGCAGCATCTGTGAAGAAGATAGACAAAATAAGTGCTGGAGTAACTCAGCGGGACAGGCAGCATCTGAGTGCCGTGCAGGAATTATATAACGGTTTCCGCCACATTAACGTGGGTAGTAATGTCCTGTTGGCAGCTTGTTGACCCTCTGTGTTCCCCTCCTACAGGGTTTTAGGATCCGTTTGGCTGTGGACAGAGAGACAGATGAGCCACCCCCCCCATCCATTCTGCTCGGGTGTGCGGGCTAAGCTTCGAGGGACTGAGCTTCAGTGGAGGACCACATGACGCGGCACAACAAGGAGAAAGCGTTATGAGTGCGACGTGTGTGGCAAGGCCTGGCAGTACCCGAGTGAGCTGGAGATCCACCGGCGGTTGTGCACACGGGAGTCTGCCTCTTCGACTGCTCGGATGTGCGGCAAGAGCTTTTACCGCGCTACAGCAACCTGCAACAGCACCACCGTGTGCACTGCAGTGAGAGGCCTTCACCTGCTCCGACTGCGGCAAGAGCTTCAAGACGGTGCAACATCTGAACTCCCACCAGCAGGTGCACACGGGCGAGAAGCCCCATAGCTGCTCCATCTGTGGCAAGAGCTTTTGCCCAGTTGTCGGTGTGCTAAGGCGGCACCAGCAGGTGGCACACGGGCGACAAGCCCCATAGCTGCTCCATCTGTGGCAAGCGCTTTGCCGGTTTCGGGGCTACGGCGTGGCACCGGCAGGTGCACACGGGCGGACCAAGCCCCATAGCTGCTCCATCTGTGGCAAGAGGCTTTGCCCGGTTTGTCGGGGGGGATACGGTGTCACCTGTGGGTACACAGCAGTTGAGCGGCCCTTCACTGCTCCGACTGTGGCAAAGGCTTCAAGTCTTGTCACCGGTCCTGAAGGAGCACAGGCGCCTGCACACGGGATTTACTGGGAGCCGCCCCCTAACTCCTGCAGCGACTGCGGCAAGAGCTTCACCCGCTCCAGCAACCTGCTGGAGCATCAGCGCATCCACACCGGCGAGCGCCCTACACCTGCACCCAGTGCGGCAAGGGGCTTCACCTGATCAGCAACCTGCTATCCCACCAGCGCACCCACAACCGGCAAGCGGCCCTACACCTGTGCCCAGTGCGGCAAGGGCTTCACCCAGTCCAGCAACCTGTGTACCACCAGCGCACCCACACCTGTGAAGCGCCTCTCACCTGCGCCCAGTGCGGGAAAGGGCTTCACTCAGACCAGCAACCTGCTGTGGTGCACCAGCGCACCCACACTCGGCGAGCGTCCCTACACTTGCACCCAGTTGCGGCCAAGAGCTTCACTCCTCCAGCAAACTGCTGTTGCACCAGCGCACCCACACCGGCGAGCGCCCTACACCTGCGTCCAGTTGTTGGCAAGGGCTACCACTCAGGTCCAGGGCAACCTGCTGATGAAGCACCAGCGCACCCACACCGGCGAGCGCCCCTACCACCTACACCCAGTGCGGTAAGGGATTCAACCGCCCACCAGTCTGCTGTACACCAGCGGGGTGCACGCCGGCGGACCATCCCTTCCCCAGCCCAGTGTGTGGAGAGCGCTTTGCCATGGCCTCCCACGCCCTGTCTCACCAGCGTGTGAACACCAGTGGCCAGCCCTACGACTGCCCCTTACTGCGGTGAGGAGTTTGACAGCTCGCGGGGGTTGCGGCAGCACCGGCGAGCCCACGCCGGCGAGCAGCTGCTCCCACTGTGAGAAGGGTATGGGGGCTGTGAGAGCACCAGCGGATACACACCAGAGAGAGACCCTTTGTGTGCGATGAGTGTGGCAAGGGTTTCACCCGCATGTCCAGCCTGTGGCAGCACTGGCGTACCCAGAGCAGTGGGTGTCCCTTCACCTGCCCGCTCTGTGGCAAGGTCTTTGCCCGCTCCTCCAGCCTGCTGGCACACCGCCATGTGGATAGGTGCTGTTTAGATAGACACAAAATGCTGGAAGGAATGGGTAACATTTCAGGATCGAGACCCATCTTCAGTATGAACACGAAATATCACCCATTCCTTCTCTCCAGAGATGCTGCCTGTCCCACTGAGTTACTCCAGCACTCTATGAATGTCACCTATCCATGTTCTCCACAAACGCTGCTTGTCCCGCTGAGTTACTCCAGCACTTTGTGTTAGTCATAGAGTGATACAGTGTGGAAACAGGCACTTGCGCCCGACTTGCCCACACCTACCAACATGCCCCACCACCCTGTGTTTGGTTCCCTCCAAACTTGCCCTATCCATGTAACTGGCTAACTGTTTCATAAACGGTGGGATAGTCACAGCCTCAACTGCCTCCTGTGACAGTCTGTTCCATACGCCCACCACCCTCTGTGTGAAAAGGTTACCCCTCAAGTTTCCTATTAAATCGTTTCCCCTTCAGCTTGAACCCATGTCCTCAGGTCCTCGATTTCCCGGGGTATGGGGAGAAGGCAGGAACGGGGTACGGATTGTGGATGATCAGCCATGATCACATTGAATGCTGGTGCTGGCTCGAAGGGCCGAATGGCCTACTCCTGCACCTATTGTCTCTTGTCTAATGTTTATTGTATCAGGACTAGGCGTGCATTTCAGCTAACACTTGCGCTCGGTCCTCCAAGGCCAGCTGGATCTCCCGGTTGCCAACCATTTTAACTCCCTTCCTACTCCCACACTGATGTTTCTGGTCTGGGCCTCCTCCATTGCCAGAGTGAGGTGACATGCAAACTGCAGGAACAGCACCTCATAGCTTACAGCCCAATGACATGAACATTGAATTCTCCATATTAAGGAAACTCTCCCCCCTAATCAAGTCCTGCAGTCTGTCCCGACCCCATCTCTTTTTACCAGCTTTCTACCCCGACTACATTAGTTCAAGGAAGGGTTCAGACCCGACAAGTCACCTGTCTATTCCCCTCCAAAGTGCCGGTACAACTCAGCAGCTCAGCCATTCGTGGTGAGAAACGGATGGAGAAGTATTCCTATTACAAGCTGTCCGTGGCCCTGTCAAGAATGTGGTGTTCCCCAGATCAGGAAGCATAGCCTCTCGATTCCCATTTGCCTCTAACAGACCAGCTTTATCTTTTCTCCCAAGTGTCCATTCTTGGGATGGTATACAAGGTCCGTGCTGACCAGTCATCGGCAGCCCCCCTTCCTTTCCCTCGTGGGCCATCTCTTTGTCATTCCTTTGTCTTCTTCTCGCTGGATGACAAGCAAAACCATGTTGGCTTAATGTAGATGTATCTTCGTCCTTTTGGCCTTTCGTTTCTGCAGGTATTTACAGCGGAATTAAAACTACTTCCCTTAGGTCCTGATCTTCCTTTTAGTAAAGGTAGAACCTTTGACAGTTACGATTGGTTTAGGATCTTGAATACTCCCATAGCGTAAATTTGACATGTATCATACTTCCTTTTCTATGAAGTTCCCCAGATCAGGAAGCATAGCCTCTCAATTCCCATTTGCCTCTAACAGCCCAGCTTTATCTTTTCTCTAACTCTATAGGGCAGTTTTAGAGTGATCATTTTCATATTGCTGACAACATTCATTTATTGCATGTGGTCTAAGAGTGTAGTGATTTCTTTCACACTTCTAAGAACAATCGCAAACTCCCGCAATGCTTTTGCATCTTCTGGCTGGATAGCTGTCCAAGCAGAGGCCTTCTTCATGAGGATGTCTTTGGATCATGGAAGTTTAAAGGGACTTTTATGAAGTGTGTCGGCAGCGAGCGTATGCTGATATGCTTATGATTAAAATTGAGGTTGAACGTGTCAGGAATCTCAACATCAATACAACAAAAGCAATTGGACCAGATCAGATACCGAATCAAGCCCTCAAGATCGCGGCCGAAGAACTGGCTCCAGTTTTGCAGTTCATTTTCCAACAAACGCTTGACTCAGGTGATGTTCCACTGGATTGCGGGAAGGCTAACATCACTCATCTCTTTAAGAAGGGTTCAACCACCAACCCAGCGAATTATCGTCCTGTTTCATTAACAAGTACTTGCTGCAAACTGCTGGAGCATTTAACTGATAATAATCTCATGCGACACGTGAGCAAACATAACATTCTTGCTGACAACCAACATGCATTTAGGAGGCATAGATCATGTGAGTCTCAGCTTATCCTGACGACAAATGACCTAGCCAAGCACCTTGATAGTAACGTCATAACGGATTTAGTAGTGCTGGACTTTTCTAAAGCATTTGATGTCATCCCACACCAGAGACTGCTTCGGAAGCTTGACATTTACAGTGTTCGTTCCAACACAAAACGAATAATTTCCAGTTTTCTGCCAAAACGTCTTCAGCGCCTGTGTGTGAATGAAAAGATCTGTGAATGGCGTCCAGTGTTAAGTGGTATGCCTCAGGGCACAGTACTTGGCCCACATCTGATGTTGCTTTACATTAATGACATCCATGTAAATGTCGCAAGCATGACCAGACTAATCGCTGATGATTGTTTGCTGTACCGTCCAATTATTTCAGCTGATGATGAGGATTATCTCCAAAAAGATACTATGGTTAAGTGGTCACAACAATGGGGCAAGCAGTTCAATCTTTGCAAATGTGAAACCATGCGTGTCACCAGAAAGAGGAAACCAGCCGGAACATCATACAATATCCTTGATGCCACCCTTGAAGAATTCAAACAAACAAGTATCTTGGCATTAATTACAGAACGATCTACGTTGGAATGGTCAGACTCATCATGTTCAAGATTAAAGATAGTTTATTGTCATGTGTCCCAGATAGGACAATTACATTCTTGCTTTGCTTCAGCACAAGAGAATATAGAAGGCATGAATACACAACAGATCAGTGTGTCCATATACCATTGTATAAATCAACAACACATGAATAAATAAAACAGATAAAGTGCAAATTGATAATGGGCTATTAATGTTCAGAGTTTTGTTTGAGTTGAGTTCAATAGCCTGATGGCTGTGGGGAAGCAGCTGTTTCTGAACCTGGACGTTGCAGTCTTCAGGCTCCTGTACCTTCTACCTGAAGGTAGCGGGGAGATGAGTGTGTGACCAGGATGATGTGGGTCCTTGATGATACTGCCAGCCATTTTGAGGCAGCGACTGCGATAAATCCCCTCGATGGTAGGGAGGTCAGAGCCGATGATGGATGGGGCAGTGTTTACTACTTTTTGTAGTCTTTTTCGCTCCTGGGCACTCAAGTTGCCGAACCAAGCCAGTATGCTCTCTACTGTGTACATGTAGACGTTAGAGAGAGCACTCCTTGACATACCGACTCTCCGTAATCTTCTCAGGAAGTAGAGGCACTGATGTGCTTTCTTTATAATAGCATCAGTGTTCTCGGACCAGCAGAGATCATCAGAGATGTGCACGCACAGGAATTTGAAGCTCTTGACCCTTTCCACCATCGACCCATTGATATAAGCGGGACTGTGGGTCTCCATCCTACTCCTTCCGAAGTCCACAATCACCATGTAACGGTGAAAGCAACAGGTGTCCTAAATTTTCTGAGACGCAACTTTCATCATTGATCAACTTCTATTAAGGAGAAGTTATACTTTACTCTCGTTAGACCACATTTGGACTACGCAGTTGCAGCATGGCACCAATACGCAAATAAAAACATGTATTCCATTGAACGTGTCCAATGACAGGCAGCCCGATTTGTTACTAATACCTATGAAAGAGAAGCGAGTGTTACCAAACTTCTGAATTCAATGGGGTGGAACCCTCTCAAAGACAGACGTAAAGCTACCGTTTGACCTGTTTTTACAAAATGTTAAATGGTCAGCTCGACATAGATTAGCAAACCTACACCAAACCAAATCCTCTTAGGATCTTACAAGGGCATTCGATCCAATTTGTGATACCAGCTACCAATTCATTCTTCCCACAAACAATTAAAGCATGGAATAGTCTTCACCCTACCATAGATACTCATCGAGATGCAACTAGATTTATGGCAGCTCTTCTTCTTCAATAATCCATTTTCACAAATGCACACTCCGCCACTTCCAGTTTAAATTCCATTTGGAATATTTTGGAGGGACAAGAACCAAGAACAAATAATCAAACGCGAAACGGATAGCACCATGGGTGAGGATCGAACCCGGATTTTTGGCGCTGTGTTGTAGAAGCTCTACTACCTGACACTCGGCCGGTCACACGGTGAGCAGCGCATGTCTGAAATTAACAGGTTCAGAGGGAATCGACTGGCGTAAGCCTGCGAGCCGTCTAGTGGACTGGTAGTGGAATAACAGGGCTGTTGAACTCAACCAGGTCCTCACTGGATTCGTTCTTAGATTTCCAGAAGGTCCCACCAGAAGAATTTTAGGCGAAGTTATATGCCGCGATTCGTAAGTAAATTGTAGAATAATTTAATCATCGAGTACTACAGCGAGGAAACAGACCATTCGGCCAACTTGCCAACACTGGACAACATATGCCAGCTACACTAGTCCCACCTGCCTGCGTTTGGTCCATATCCTTCAAACCTATTGTATCCATGTACCTGTCCATATATTTCTTAAATGTTGGGATACTCCCAGACTCAACTACTTCCTCTGGCAAGTTGTTGCATGCACCCACCACCCTGTGTGTGAAACCGTTACCCCTATGATACCTATTAAACTTATGTCCTCTGGTCCACGATTCGCCTAATCTGGGTTTAAGAGACGGTGTGCATGTACCCGATCTATTCCCATCATGATTTTGAGTACCTCTATAAGATCACCCCTCATCCTCCTGCGCTGCAAGGAATAGAGTCACATCCTGCTCAACCTCTCCCTGTAGCCGAGACTCTCTGGTCCTGGCAACATCCAACAATTGTTGGAAGTGGAAGCAGATTTTGGAATGACATTATAAATACTCACGTTTTCTCATGTTGGGAGTTTGTGACTAATCAGTCAGCAGTTATTCGAGAATCAAGATTCTCCGCTGTATTTATGTCTCATTTGAATGATCAGACTTTGTAAGATGTGCCGGATGCGTTCGTACCCTGTTTGATGGATCCCGTGAGCACACCCTGTGATGCTGGCATTGTGTTGTTGCATTGTCTTTTATTAGTTTAGTTTAGTTTACAGATACAGCTTGGACACAGGCCCACAGATTCCACATGGACGATCAGGTTACGCTAGCTACATGTTAACCACGTTCGCATTCACTCACTCACTGGACAATCGGACTAACTTCACAGAGTCTGTAAACTCGCAATGTTTTGAGATGTAGGAGGAAACCACAACACCCGGAAGAAACCCGCACGATCACAGAGATAATGTACAAACTCCCCACAGACAGCACCCGAGGTCAGGATAAATGCCCGGTCTCGTGTGCTGTGAGGCAGCAGCTATATCAGCGATGTCACTGTGGTGCCCTTGTATACGATGTGTCTGTAACACGTCATTACACTCAAAATGTGCCTAAGTGGACAAGGTATCAGATTCGGTAACTGCCCCACCTAATCTAAGTACTTTCTGCACGGCATACTTTACTTATATCTCAGATCTTCTGTATAGTGTGTGGGGAGGAAATACCATTCGTCGAAACGGAGTAAAATATGCAGATGATTCATTGAAATGAGAACGATTTTCCACACAAGATGTGGCGTAGAATTGAACTCGATGCCGAAGGCGGTGGGAGAGGCAGCAACTTCATCACGTTTGAACAGCGGGGTGGCACGGTAGCGCAGCGTTAGAGTTGCTGCCTCACAACGGCAGATACCCGGGTTCGATCCTGACTATGGGTGCTGTCAGTACGGAGCTCATACGTCCTCCTAGGCACCGCCTGGGTTATCTCCGGGTGCTGCGGTTTCCCCCACACGCCAAACACGTACAGGTCGTGCTTAGTGTAGGATAGTGTGAGTGTACGGCGTTGGTTGGTCGGCGCGGACTCGGTGGGCCAAATAACCCGTTTACATGCGGTTTCTCCTAAAAACACTAAGACGCGTACTTGGAGTGTACGTCCGCAAGGCTACGGACCCAGTGACGGAAGGTGAATCTTCGGCATCACTGACTACCAGGTTCAGTAACAATGTCAGAAACCAGGTAAAGTTATTGGACACCAAACCGATTCAGTATGAATTACAATGGGCGGGAATGAGCAGCCTTGAAGGAATTTCTGCTCAACTCTATCCACAACGGGGACATCAACATCTCAGCGTTTGTGCGGAGTCGGACTCTGATCCGTTTTTATCAGGTACCGGCTCGTTTGCTGTGTACAAAATAATTGGGATGGGGTTGATATGAATGAATTCCAGAGCCCAAGCTACACTCTGTCGACCATTGATGCAATGTTTCAGGCAGCGACTGCTGTAGATCCCTCGATGTTGGGGACGTCAGTACCCGTGATGGACTGGGTAGTGGTAATCAAATGTTGCAGTCTCCTTCGCTCCTGGCATTCAGGTTGCCGACCCAGGTTGTGGGGCAACCAGACAACATGCTCTGTACTGTACACCTGTCGAAGTTCAAGAGAATTATCGACGACGTACCGAATGTCCGCAATCTTTTCAAGGAGTAGAGGTGTTATAATTGCATCAATGTTCTGGGTCCAGGAAATATCTTCAGAGACTTTCACGGACAGGAATTTGCAGCTTTTAACTCTCTTCACCATCGTCCAGTCGATTTGTGGGACGTTTGTGGGACCTCATCCTTCATGCTTCGAAATCCAGAATCAGATCCTTGGTTTTCCCGGCTTTGAGAGCATGGTAGTTGTGCTGGAACCGTGGACATACTGGACGGTGTTGTCGCCCAGAATGTCGACTCCCATTGTGAGGCAGGGGATATGCTGATTTTAGTTTCCAGTACGATCGATTGATGCCACAGCAGACGATGAGCAGGGCATCAGGGACTGGTGCTTACAGAGAGTGCACGACGGAGTATAAATTGTCCAGTGCCACATTGGCGTTGACTTTGGGTGCTATGTAGACCACCGACACCATGGTAGAAGTGAATTACCCGGTCGGTTACAAAGTGAACTGCTATTCCATGTGGTCACCCGAACTATACAAATCATATTTGAGACCAAACTTGGATTACAATAAGCAAATCTGGTCTTCCAGCGATTGGAAGGAAAACATGAAATTCAAATGGCGCAGGTAAGAATCATAAAACTGTTACCGGGGCGGAAGAGTTTGAGATTAAAGGG
This sequence comes from Okamejei kenojei, assembly GCA_035221665.1. Taxonomy (NCBI): domain Eukaryota; kingdom Metazoa; phylum Chordata; class Chondrichthyes; order Rajiformes; family Rajidae; genus Okamejei; species Okamejei kenojei. The sequence continues at coordinate 47,477 of JAVHYY010001088.1, read as the reverse complement.
GAGAATAGAAAGGTTGGATCGTTTTCATCGGACAGTAGGAGATTGATTGGTGACATAACAGAGGTAGATTTCATCATCGGGGCAAGGAAAATGTAGACGGTTACTGTCGCTTTTCAAAGCCTGGGGAGTCGAAAGCTGGAAGACGCCAAAGTGCATAGATTCAGAAGATACTGAGAGGCAACGCTTTTTACAAAGGCAGTTGCGGTGAGGTGGAATTGGTTGCAAGAGGAAGCTGAAGAGACGGCTTCGATTACAATGTATAAGAGACATTTCAACGAGTACATGGATAGATGTGGTTGGAAGGCTGTAGAGCAATCGTGGGCAAGTTGGGCTAGATTGGTTGGGCATTTTGCGTGACGTGGACTGCTGGTTCCGAAATATCTTGATTGGTGATTTGACTATATCTCTATAAATAGCATCGTTATTGTGTGACTGTAAGATTATCTGAGATTATGTAGATAGTTACCCTCCGTGTATTTCAAGGACTGTCCACGTTTGCGTATCAGTTGGAACCCACGTTCGTTCGTTGAAAAGAACATTTTAGTTAAAGAAAATACTTAATTTATTATTAACTGAAGCGAGCTGTTCGAAGTTCTGTTTTAGACTCCTGGACGATGATACACTGATCTATTCCTGGAGAATAATTCCTGGCTGTTGTGTAATATCGAGCTTTTGAATGATGGGGACATACAGTGGACGGCATGTGAACTGCAAGGAAGCGCAGCCTCACAAAGGTCTTGTGAACTGTAATATACCGTCCCATCATCTGCATTTACTGCTGGAACTAGTGAAAGACACCGTGCCAACATTTTCATGACCATCTTAACGACCCGTGACTCCAAATTCAGAGGTATATGACGTGAACTCCTCGATCTCCCCGTTCCACAGTACTCCACAGGGTCGAACTGATCATTGAGAAAGACCTAGCATGACTTACCAAAATAAAGCAAATCACAAATAAACAAATTAAATGTCATACGCTATATTCCACCGCCAACTTTCCCAGCTGATCAAACTCCAAACGTCATTCTTCATATCCGTCTACCACCACACTTGCCTTCGTATTTATTTGTAAAGTTAATCACACCGTGCACCATCTCAATCAGTATGTTGATATGCATGAAACAAAGAAACATAGAAAAATACAAAATAGGTGTAGGAGTTTGTCCCTTCGAGCCAGTACCGCCATTCAATGTGATCATGGCTGATCATCCAAAATCAGTCCCCCGTTCCTGCTTTCTGCCCAAATCCCTTGATTCCGTTAGCCCTAAAAGCTATATCTGGCTCTCTCTTGAAAACATCCACTGAATTGACCTCCATTGCCTTCTGTGGTAGAGAACTCCACAGATTCACAACTCTGCATAAAAACGTTTTTTAAATCTCAGTCCTAAATGGCCTAACTCTGATTCTTAAACTGTTACCCCTGGATCTGGACTACCTCTATATCGGGTACATTCTATCTTGCATCTAGCCTGTGCAATCCCTTATTAATTGTATATGTTTCTATATCCCCTCTCATTGTTCTAAATTCGAGTGAATACAAGCCCAGTCTATCCATTCTTTCGTCACATGTCAGTCCACCCTTGCGGGAAATAACCTGGTGAACGTACGCTTCACTACCTCAATAACAAGAATACCTTTCCTCAAATTAGGAGACCAACACAGCCCACAATATGCCAAGTGCGGTCTCGCCTTCGCCCCGTACAACTGCACTAGGACCTGCTTGCTCCTATATTCAAATTATCTTACTGTGAAGGCCACCATACCATTTGCTTTCGTCACTGCCTGCTGTTCCTTTCAGTGACTGGTGTACAAGGACACACAGGTCCCGTTGCACCTTCCCTTTTTCCAAATTTGAAACAATTCAGATAATAATCTCCCTTCCTGTATTTGCTACCAAAGTAGATAACCTCAGGTTTGTCCACATTATACTACATCTGCCACGCATCGACCCACTCGCCTAACCTATCCAAGTTATGCTGCAGGCTCATGGTATTGTCCGCACAGCTCACATTGCCACCCAGCTTTGTGTCGGCCGCAAAAATTGAGATGTGCATTAATTCCCTCGTCTAAATCATGCATATATATTGTAAGTAACTGGGGTCACAGCACTGAGACTTGCGGCACCTCACGAGTCACTGCCTGGCATTTGGAAAACAGTATTTCAACTCCCCCTCCCATTAGGAATCCGATCTTTCTGTCCTGGGCCTCTTCCATGGCCGGAGTGAGTCCCACCGCAAATTGGAGGAGCAGCACCACATATTTCGCTTTGGTAGTTTACACCCCAGCGGTATTAACATTCACTTCTACAATATCAGGTAGTCCCTGCGTCCTCCCTCATTCCCATCCACTTCCCTGCTCTCCCACAGCCTACTGTCTCCGCCTCTTCCATTCTCCCCCCCCCACATCAGTCTGAAGAACAGTGTCGATCCGAAACGTCGGAACCCGGAAGTGGCATTGAAGGACGAGAATCCAAAGCAAAGAAGACGACGCCAAGTAGCCGAATGAAAAGGAAGCCAAAACGCCCAATAACCGCAAGCATACCAAGCCGAAACGCCAACGAACCGAAAGCATACCAAGCCGAAACGCCAACGAACCGAAAGCATACCAAGCCGAAACGCCAACAAACCGAAAGCATACGAAGCCGAAACGCCAACGAACCGAAAGCATACCAAGCGGAAACGCCAACGAACCGAAAGCCGAAAACTCAAATAACGGACATGACGTCGCCGACGGGCGGGACTTGTCAGCAATTGCTTCAGATCCCCACGTCCATCACATCACTGACCGGTGGAGACGGGAGGGTGGGGGTCATATTCCCACACAAGCCATTATTTGACTTTTTGGCAGAGCGGCATTCGGTTAGTTGGCTTGTAGGCGACGCAGCCTTTCGGTTAGGTAGTGTTCTGTTTGAGCGGCCATTCGGCGTATTTGATTTTTGATGACGCAGCCTTCTGGTTAGTTGGCTTTTAGGCGGCCCGCCCTTTGGGTTCATTGGCATTTCGGCTTCGTATGCTTTCGGGTCGTCGGCGTTTCAGCTCCGCATGCTTTTGGGTCGTTGGCATTTCAGCTCCATATGCTTTCGGGTCATCGGCGTTGCAGCTCCGTATGCTTTCGGGTTGTCGGCGTTTCGGCTCTGTATGCTTTCGGGTCATCGGCGTTTCGGGTCCGTATGCTTTCGATTCGTCGGTGTTTCAGCTTCGCATGTTTTCGGATATTTGATATTTCGGCTTCATTTCTATTTCGCTTCGATCTCTTTGCTTTGACTTCTCGTCCTTCGGCGCTACGTCCGCACACTGAAATGTTACATATTCCTTCGCTCCGTAGATGCTGCCTCACCCGCTGAGTTTCTCCAGCATTTTTGTCTACCTTGGAAATAGGGCACTGCGCCTGCAAATGTGCAATCAGGAGAAAGTAAAACAACGCAACACTAGGGAGGGCCCTGCGTCTTTCCGAGAATGTTTCTATTTCTCTCTGTAAGTATTCATGTCTCACTCTGTGTTTCCTGTTTGTGTCTGCTGGTGTTCCCAGCTTAATGTGTGCTCCTGACGGTCTCTATGAAATAACTCCTACAGTGTGTGAGAAGAAACACACATGAACACATACGCACCAACCCAGCTAAATAAACAATAAAATGGCCAACTGGAGCAAGTAACATTACTGAGCATTGGCCTGTCCCACTGTGTCCATTCGGTACATTCTATTTGCTCCCACGCCCAGGCTCGCCAAAGAAATCCCGTAGGGATTGGTCCCTAGTACTCTGTCCTTCGGCCACATTTTGGGAAATCTGAACACCTAGATGTGCTTCCGCTCCCTGCCTACAAAAACAACAATTGAAGCAGAGAGTTGTGAGAATCTGGTCAACGGACACGGATGATTTCTCACGCGACTGCTCTGAGTCAGTGGGACAGGAATTCTGCAGCTAATCTGACTGAGTACGCCACTGCTGAGCCTAGGCGAAGTCAATCCGAGTGTTCCCCAACGGAAAAAGAAGGCCCGATATGATCTCCGCAAAGCTATCAAGGATGCCAAGAGACAATACCGGTACAAACTTTCGTCCCAGTATAATCACGAGCACACGGAAAACGTGGCAAGGTCTGAATAAGATAACTGGATACAAAGCAAGTTCAGGCAACATCATTGGTGACAGTAGGACCGTACCTGATGAACTGAATGCTTTCTATGACCGCTTCGAGCAGAAGGCCGGCAGGGTGATGACTCCAGTGTGCCTCTCCTCATGGTGGCAGTAGCAGAGGTTAGATCGGCCTTCCTGACGGTAAACCCACGGAAAACAACTGGCCCAGATGGTGGTCCTGACTGTGAGATACCCTTTATGCTCACAATAAATACTCAAAAGACTAAATCCTGGAAGCAAGAGATTTCTTTATTTTACGAGTCTGCAGACGGGTGCCTCTCCAACTTGAGACACATGCTGCAGGCTCATAGTATTGTCCGCACAGCTCACATTGCCACCCAGCTTTGTGTCGGCCGCAAAAATTGAGATGTGCATTAATTCCCTCGTCTAAATCATGCATATATATTGTAAGTAACTGGGGTCACAGCACTGAGACTTGCGGCACCTCACGAGTCACTGCCTGGCATTTGGAAAACAGTATTTCAACTCCCCCTCCCATTAGGAATCCGATCTTTCTGTCCTGGGCCTCTTCCATGGCCGGAGTGAGTCCCACCGCAAATTGGAGGAGCAGCACCACATATTTCGCTTTGGTAGTTTACACCCCAGCGGTATTAACATTCACTTCTACAATATCAGGTAGTCCCTGCGTCCTCCCTCATTCCCATCCACTTCCCTGCTCTCCCACAGCCTACTGTCTCCGCCTCTTCCATTCTCCCCCCCCCCCCACATCAGTCTGAAGAACAGTGTCGATCCGAAACGTCGGAACCCGGAAGTGGCATTGAAGGACGAGAATCCAAAGCAAAGAAGACGACGCCAAGTAGCCGAATGAAAAGGAAGCCAAAACGCCCAATAACCGCAAGCATACCAAGCCGAAACGCCAACGAACCGAAAGCATACCAAGCCGAAACGCCAACGAACCGAAAGCATACCAAGCCGAAACGCCAACAAACCGAAAGCATACGAAGCCGAAACGCCAACGAACCGAAAGCATACCAAGCGGAAACGCCAACGAACCGAAAGCCGAAAACTCAAATAACGGACATGACGTCGCCGACGGGCGGGACTTGTCAGCAATTGCTTCAGATCCCCACGTCCATCACATCACTGACCGGTGGAGACGGGAGGGTGGGGGTCATATTCCCACACAAGCCATTATTTGACTTTTTGGCAGAGCGGCATTCGGTTAGTTGGCTTGTAGGCGACGCAGCCTTTCGGTTAGGTAGTGTTCTGTTTGAGCGGCCATTCGGCGTATTTGATTTTTGATGACGCAGCCTTCTGGTTAGTTGGCTTTTAGGCGGCCCGCCCTTTGGGTTCATTGGCATTTCGGCTTCGTATGCTTTCGGGTCGTCGGCGTTTCAGCTCCGCATGCTTTTGGGTCGTTGGCATTTCAGCTCCATATGCTTTCGGGTCATCGGCGTTGCAGCTCCGTATGCTTTCGGGTTGTCGGCGTTTCGGCTCTGTATGCTTTCGGGTCATCGGCGTTTCGGGTCCGTATGCTTTCGATTCGTCGGTGTTTCAGCTTCGCATGTTTTCGGATATTTGATATTTCGGCTTCATTTCTATTTCGCTTCGATCTCTTTGCTTTGACTTCTCGTCCCTTCGGCGCTACGTCCGCACACTGAGATGTTACATATTCCTTCGCTCCGTAGATGCTGCCTCACCCGCTGAGTTTCTCCAGCATTTTTGTCTACCTTGGAAATAGGGCACTGCGCCTGCAAATGTGCAATCAGGAGAAAGTAAAACAACGCAACACTAGGGAGGGCCCTGCGTCTTTCCTAGAATGTTTCTATTTCTCTCTGTAAGTATTCATGTCTCACTCTGTGTTTCCTGTTTGTGTCTGCTGGTGTTCCCAGCTTAATGTGTGCTCCTGACGGTCTCTATGAAATAACTCCTACAGTGTGTGAGAAGAAACACACATGAACACATACGCACCAACCCAGCTAAATAAACAATAAAATGGCCAACTGGAGCAAGTAACATTACTGAGCATTGGCCTGTCCCACTGTGTCCATTCGGTACATTCTATTTGCTCCCACGCCCAGGCTCGCCAAAGAAATCCCGTAGGGATTGGTCCCTAGTACTCTGTCCTTCGGCCACATTTTGGGAAATCTGAACACCTAGATGTGCTTCCGCTCCCTGCCTACAAAAACAACAATTGAAGCAGAGAGTTGTGAGAATCTGGTCAACGGACACGGATGATTTCTCACGCGACTGCTCTGAGTCAGTGGGACAGGAATTCTGCAGCTAATCTGACTGAGTACGCCACTGCTGAGCCTAGGCGAAGTCAATCCGAGTGTTCCCCAACGGAAAAAGAAGGCCCGATATGATCTCCGCAAAGCTATCAAGGATGCCAAGAGACAATACCGGTACAAACTTTCGTCCCAGTATAATCACTGGAGCACACGGAAAACGTGGCAAGGTCTGAATAAGATAACTGAATACAAAGCAAGTTCAGGCAACATCATTGGTGACAGTAGGACCGTACCTGATGAACTGAATGCTTTCTATGACCGCTTCGAGCAGAAGGCCGGCAGGGTGATGACTCCAGTGTGCCTCTCCTCATGGTGGCAGTAGCAGAGGTTAGATCGGCCTTCCTGACGGTAAACCCACGGAAAACAACTGGCCCAGATGGTGGAATTCCTGACTGTGAGATACCCTTTATGCTCACAATAAATACTCAAAGACTAAATCCTGGAAGCAAGAGATTTCTTTATTTTACGAGTCTGCAGACCGGGTGCCTCTCCAACTTGAGACACACTGAAGCCAGGGAGATCATCCCCCTTTATACACAAAATCTTACATTCAATTTCTCCTCCGGACCTCTCTCCAATCAGGGTCGGAGGTACACAATCTGTAGGCACAACCCACCGTACATCCCCTCGTACCTCCCACATCATACATTGCATGTTCATGGTAATGAGCAATTTCTTGACCAGGGGTGTGTTGTAATATTCATTTTTTCTATTAAGCATGCTCAATTGCTCATGACCTGGCCCACTTTTGCTCACCTCCTAGTGAACCCTCTCAGTTTTCCTATATCAGCACTAAAGCTAAGCTATAGTGACTAGGGTCCCATCCATCACTCCTTTCCACTGATAGGGATCTCTCTACATCACCCCCTTCTCTAGCGAGACAAAGCTATCTCTTCTTACTCAGGCCTCAAGGATGGGTCCTGGCAATTTTCAGACACTGCTGTCAGAATCTCCTCTCCAGCCCCTCTCTGTTTGAATTCTCTTTAAAACTCCTTTCTTTAATAGGGTTTAATCACTTTATCCCTCACATGACCATGTCCTTTGTAGTTGCGCGGACCATCTACCAGGAGTATTTGCGGACATATTTAATCTCCCCAACTCCGTTCTCAGGTACCCACCTGCTTCAAGAAGACCACCATCATCCCACTGCCGAAGAAAAGCAAGATCTCAAGCCGAAACAACTACAGTCCGGTGGCATTGACATCCACTATCATGAAACGTTTTGAGAGGCCACTTATCGAACGCATTAACCCCAGTCTACTCAGCGGCCTTGACCCACTTCCGTTTGCCTACCGCCTGAACAGGTCCACGGAAGATGCCATCGCCCTAGCCCTAAACTCATCCCCGGAACACCTGTATGAGAGACACCTACGTCACACTCCTATACAGAGACTGCAGCTCTGCCTTAAATACCATTACACCATCCAAGCTTATCATTGCGGGACTATTCTGCATTTTGTTTCTTCATTTTTGCTCCATCTGATGCATTTGAGTTTGAGCAGTTTGTATCTATGTGCGGTATATCTGATCTGAGTGACTAGAATTTCACTGTACCTCAGTGTATTTGATATTAATACACCGAACCTGATCTACCAATTTGACATCAGTAACAACTATGATACGGGAATGTTCGTACAATGCTGGAGACAACGATAGTCGATGTGACACTGATGGTATTGATATGCAAGAGAAAGCGACGAATAGTCGTTAAGCACAAATGAACTGCGGGAGAAAGCGAAGAGAAGGCAAGGACCAGAGGACATAGGTTCAAGGTGAAGGGGAAAATATTTAAAAGGAAACAGAGGGCTAACTTTTTCAAACAGAGGGTGTATGGTGTATGGAACAAGCTGCCAGAGGTGGTAGTTCAGGCTAGGACTATCTCATCGTTTAATAAACAGTCGGACAGAAAACATGGATAGGACGAGGTAGAAGGGTTATGGACCAAGCACAGGCAAGTGGGACATTGTTGGCCAGTGTGGGCGAGTTGGGCCGAAGGGCCTGTTTCCACTCTATTACTCTATGACTCTAGGAATGCGGACAGGCGGCAGAATAAAGTGAAGTGTTGAAACTGAATTGTGGACTGTTGTAATGGCCGGGATATCTGAAATACAAGAGGAAAGCATACGCGGAAGACCCAGAGTACACCCGTGGGGTCAGGAAAACGTATCGTGTCTCAGAAGTGAGAGACTTTGTAAATGCTCTGATATTGGCGAAACAAATGCTACTTTCGCAAAACATAAGCACACATGAGGTAGAGTGTAAATTACATCGTCATCGCAGCTGAATACTGCTGCAAATCTGTTCACGCCGAACGTTTATTGCTCAACAGGAATAGCCATAATGCCTACTTTATGCTACTGTCTAGTTGGCTGTTACATTCCAAACGTTGTGGCTGTAGAAATGCACCAGCTTCAACAAATCTCAACTAACGTTTCTGATTGCTTGTTCCATATACGCAGCACACTCTGAATGTGAAGGCATTCCATTCAAGTTATTTGTAAACATTGCCTCGTTTTCTTAAACTTCTGAAGTACCTTCAGTAATTATTCGACGGTAACACTGACTGCTCTGAAGACACTTCCATTGACTGCTCCAAGATCCTCCGTACTGCTGTTTTTCTCCTCGATAAATACAGAGGAGTGATACTAATTGAGGATCTTATCCATCTCCTGTGGCTCCACACAGAGGTGACCACCTTCATTCATGAGATGTCCCACTCTCTCTCTAGTTACCATTTCCCACTTGGACGTAGACTGTTATGCTTTGTCGTTATATATTTCAAGGGACTGAAGAGATTTATCTCTGGGAAATAATGGCCGTCAAAGGACCAACAATTTATCAGATCGTCTACTCTGTGCAGTTTGGAACAACGACAAGTGATTTTATTGACACAATAGGCTTCTGAGAGGCCGTGACAGGATAGATATTAAACAAAATACACAAAGGGTCGCTGGATAATCTAGTTAGGATAAATGATTCAGAATACGAATTGAGTGACTGAGATAAGATGGAATTTATCCTGGCAAACATATCTGAATACACTGTACCTCCAACCCAGAAAATAGTGAGGCTCATTTATCAAGTACAAATACGGCTGGGCGAACATGGGTTTTTTTGGACGATAGGGAAATGAAGAGTAATGTAATCAGATATTAAATGATTGAGTCCGAGCTCAGTTCTGAAACTGCGCACCACGGGACATACGGATAGCTTATTATCCTCCGTTATCAGGCCTCTGAACATTCATTCCATAGTTGGGGTTCTGTTTAATTTGCCTCTAACTTCATTCATTCATTCATTCATTCATCATCTTTGAAAACATTAGCGACGCAGTGGTGCTGGTTTCCGACGGGCAAATTGTGGCTTTGGCGTTGTCTCACAACAGCCTCTAACCCATTGTGGCATTGGGCACTGTCTCACACCCTCTAACCCATTGTGGCATTGGACGTTGTCTCACAACAGCCTCTAACCTATTGTGGCATTGGGCACTGTCTCACACCCTCTAACCCATTGTGGCATTGGGCACTGTCTCACAGCCTCTAACCGATTGTGGCATTGGGCACTGTCTCACAGCCTCTAACCCATTGTGGCATTGGGCGATATCTAAGATGGTTTTTTGATTCCTCGACCTGGGTAAAGATGCATTTACCTTATCTATTTTCCTCATGATTTTATACATAATCGTAAGATCATCCCTCATCCTCGGTCACTCGAAGGAATAATGTCCGCATCTCTCATTATAACTCGACCCACTCAAGGAACAAGTAGCGAACCCCTGCGATAACTAGTGACGGTGAGACCACATGTGGTGAATTGCGCAGGACCGGGTCGTGTGTCACAGAGTCACAAAGCAGAGAAGCAGGCCCAACAATGGTCTATGTCGATAGTATCCAATGACTAAATCCAATTTACTAGCACTTGGACAGCAGAGTATGATGCCTTCCAACTAACTAATTTCGGGAATACGCCACCTACTGTACCTTCGACTAGGTGCCGAGTAAGAAGTCCAGATTTATCCCTCGGATGAACTGGTTGTCAAAGGACCAACAATCGATTAATTTAGCTACGACATGTTGGTCGTTATCTAATTGATAAAATCCTTTAATCTGCAATTTAATTTGGATCAGTGCAAAGTTCATTATTGACACAAATAGAATTCTACCAGGCTCTCACAGAATAGATGTTGAGAGAATTACACAATGCGTTTGTGAATCATTACGTTTGGATCAATGTTTCAGAATACCATTTCACCATCGAGTGACTGAGTTAGGTGAAAACACTCTCGAAAATACTTATGAGCCCACTGTACCCTCTATCCCAGATATCAACGTTGTTCGTTTGTTGAGTACAAACAAGGTTGGAGCGAATATATTTGTCGACATTAAAGAAATGAAGACTAATGGATCTATACGTAGATATTAAGGTCACCCTCGTAATTGTAATATTGAATGCAGGAACAGACTCGAGTTTGGCATTGTGCATAAGGCCATGTTTACCTGTGTCTGCTGGGGGAGGGGGGGCGGTTATCTCCAAACGCTGGGAATTCGGATTTACATCCTTCCTCTGCCACGGGATCCGTAACGTACTGGCCCACAGTCCTCAATCAGTCGGGTTACGTGACATAACTTCCTCACAATAACACTCATCGCCGCTGCCCGGCAAGGATTAATTTACAGTTCCCGAATGTTCTTCGTTTACACTCGCGACTCAAGGCCGAGTACGGCCTCAATTCCGTCAACGTGCTAGCAGACAACACTACTGTAGTGAATCGGGTCACAACATGACGAAGAGCAATACAGGCAGGAGAGAGTGTACTGACTGGAATCATGTCTTGAAAATATCCACTTCTCCGATGTGAACAAGATGAAAAGGCATTGCGGAGTACACGCGCCAAATCAGCATCAGACGTGGACATTGCTGAGCTTCCAGTTGCTTGGCGTTATTATTACCAGCGATCACTCCTGCATCAGCCACATAGATGAGGGAGACAAGAAGGCAAACTCAACGTGCGGAGGAGACAGACAGAACTTCTACAAACCTCTACGGATGGAGCATAGAAATAATTCTGTCGCGATGCATCGCAGCTTAGTTTGGGAAATGTTCTGCCCGAGACGGCTAGATGTTGTAGAGATGTTTTAGATGTGGCACAGTCCATCACACAGACCAGATCTCGCACCATTGACTCCATCTCTACCACGCTGCCTCGCAAAAGCAACAAAAATAATAAAAGCCGTGTCCCAACACGATTATTCCTTTCCACCCCTTATCCCGTCCAGTAGAAAGTACAAGCGCTCGAAAGCGCACTACTGCACATAGGGATAGTTTATTCTCTTCCATTATCAGAGTATTGTTCAAAATATCCCTACACCTTCGTGGATAAATGTCCATGGAACATGTGCGCTCTCATGCTGCGAACTATGTTCTGCATTCTGGACCTCCTCCTTTGCTTTATCATGCGCCTCAATACACATGGCAATAATAAACCAAACCATGAAACCTAAATCTTAATGACCCTTGCAACTTAATCGGTTACACCTTCACAAACCAAGACTCATAGTTAATTGAAGCTCGGCATCATTAATATTTCTAGCTATGCACCCCGGCACGATTCAATACGTATTTACATCAGGCTCAATGATGATTTTGTGTTTGTACAGATCTCTTGTCCTCCAAATGCAAAGGGGCAACTCCTAGGAGAACGGTAGACTGTAATTATGCAATGTGGCTTGAGCTTCCAAATACCCGGACAAATCGGGGTTCGGTGGATATAAAGAACCACATTCAGCATGATATTCTGTATCATGAACTATATTCTACATTCTGCATCTTCCCATTTAACCGAACTTTTGCACTTGGCTTCACATTGATTGCTTTTGTGTCTGGATTATTTGAAACAGGTGATCAGCATGCAATACAGCTCTTTCCACTGCAGCTCGGTACATGTAATAATAACAGATCTAATCTGACCAAATGACCCGTGAGATATGAAATAACTCTGATCAGAGCGGGAATGTTCGTGCTATGACGCAGACATATATTGTAAACAAGACACAGGCGGTGATGATGTATAGGAGAAGGTGAAGAATGTCTGTTAACCACAAATGGACTGTCGGGCAAATGCGAAGAGATGGTGAAGTGTGGGAACGGGTGTAAAAACACAATAAACATGCTGATAATGTACGGCGGACCGTAGTAATTCCCCGGCATCTGAAATACAAAAGGGAGATATAATATACTCAGATGACAGAAGACATCGGCGGTGAAAGGGGAAATATGTAATGTCAGAAGTTAATGACCTCATCAAAACTCCGATATTGATGAAACGCATGCAGTGTGGTATCATTTTTGAAAGTACATGTTGGCAAACACCGGTGTTGTTCGTCGGCGGACCTGAACTTTATTCCAGAATCAGTTCCTGCTCAACATTTATTGCTCAACAACTACCTATATGTTTCTTGCTGCTGTTGAATTGGCACTGATACTTCCAAACACTCTTGCTGCAGAACACTTCTCAACAAATCCTCAGACCACTTGTTCCATACACCCACCACCGTCGGAGTGTAAAATAATTCCTACAGTTTCCTTTTAATATTGCCAGTCTGACGCAATCACGTTGATGCGACACCTTAGAAGGCACACACATGAAAATAAAAAAAATATTTGTCATGTCTCCCGTTACTCTTGCAAAAATATGGTAACAAGTTTATTGTCTCGTTGCATCGTAGCTTGTATTGGGAACAACTATGCCAAGACCGCGAGATAATGTAAATATAACCCAGTCCATTACAGAGCCCAGACCAATGATCGTCTTCATCTGCACTTCATGCTGCATAACATTACCCAAACACCCAACACAATCAAAGACTTGGCAAATCCCGGTCAGATTACTTTTTACCCTACACCTATCCGTCAAAAGGCAGATATGTTTGTAAGTGCGCATCACAAGACTTAGGAATTGATTCATTTCCTCCGCTATCGGATATATGAACGGTCCCTCCATAGGCTAGGGCACTATTCAATCCCATCTACACCATTATGGACATTGAACTTTGTCTGAGGTACTGATGTATCAAATAGTGCTACAATGCTGATAAATGCATTCTTCTCTCTCTATGTTCCTCTTTGCTCTATTGTCATGAGTCACACATCTATTGTCATGAGTCACACGATGCAGGAACAGGTCATTCAGCCCAGCCTGCCAACGGCGATCAATGTACATTTGTGCGTGTCACTTCCTATTTGTGTTTGGCCAAATATATATGAAATGCTGTTTAGTTTCTACCTCAGCTACCTCCTTTGGCATCTAATTCTATATGCACGCTACCCGCTGAATATAGCAACTACATTCTGTGTGGATCCATATACACAGTGTCCTGTGTAATCGTGTTTGAACCGATAATATCTATATATGATACTAGAATATGTGGGACCATTTGGGTCCCAGCATCACAGGGGAGGCCGTGTCCCCCAACTCACTATTCCACCTCTCCACCAATTCCAATATTGGTGGCCAGTGTGGTGGTGGTGCGGGAGGGGGGGGGTCTGGAGCGCTAGTCTGGGTATTGTGGGTTGAAGGGACTCATTTAGAGGGAAAGTATAGGCATTGCGGGCCGAATAGATTCCTGGGCTGCCGGCTCAGTCGCTCAAGCCTGTTGTTCTGGCAGCTGGTGGGCCGACAGTTGACTCACGGCTATTCCTTGAAATTCCATTTCAAGCAGGGTGCAAGGCCACAAAATTCAAATGCAGTTTCATACCATTTCAAGCAGGGTGCAAGGCCACTAAAGACAGCGAGACGTGACCTCTCCCTCCTCCATTTTGCAGAGACTGAGCCACGCCCACAATGCTGGGATTTATAGTCCCTCCCCGCCCCCACCAGAGGGGGCGTGGCCTTCATGGCGTGATTGACAGGAGAGAGAATCTCAACATGTTTAAAATAATAATAACTCTTTTATTATTAATCGAAGGGAAAAGTCCTCGGCACCTGATGAGTGCAGGGGGCCTCTGAGTAAGATGGCGAAAAATCACAGCCGTACGTGGTAGCATTTTTTTCTAAAATCAATATAAAGCGCAAACACGAAGTGGTCAAGATTATACTTTTAATTATATAGAAGGCAGGGCAACTTTAATTAGGCAAGGCAACTTTAATGACGCAAGGCAACTTTAATTAGGCAAGGCAACTTTAATTAGGCAAGGCAACTTTAATTAGGCAATACACCTTTAGCATTTCCAAACCAAAGGCAACACAACATTAGCATTTCCAACCCAAAGGCAACACAGCTTTAGCATTTCCAAACCAAAGGCAACACAACATTAACATTTCCAAACCAAAGGCAACACAGCGTTAGCATTTCCAAACCAAAGGCAACACAGCTTTAGCTTTTCCAAACCGAAGGCAACACAGCTTCAGTTTTCCAAACCAAAAGCACCACAGTTTTAGCATTTTCAAACCAAAGGCAACACAACTTTAGGATTTCCAAAAATCACAGCCGTAAGTGGCAGCGTTTTTTCTAAAATCAATATACAGAACTACAGGAAGTGGTCCAGATGCAAACTGTTTGGATAGCGTGCAGAACAATGTTTTTTCACTATGCATCGGTACATGTGCCAACAATATCCTTGAATCTGAAGCTAAAGCCTAAAGCGCCTGCCATCTGCATTAATACAACACCATGAAACCAGCAGAATATCTCATAGGTTACAGAAGCATTGCATCATCCATTTTGAGGATGCAACAAGTCAAATGGACAAATGAGAGCCAGTGGGTGTAGTGTACCTGGACTTTCAGAAAGCATTTGTTAAAGTCCCACACAGGAAATGAGTGGGCAACATCATAGCACTGGACCAAGTTTCATCGTCATACAACAAAGAAACAGGCCCAGCAACTCTCTGTGTAAATGCTATCCAATTACAGAATCGCATGTATTAGCATTTGGTCCACAGAGTATTAAGCCATGGCCCTATCTCTTTGAACTAAGGTGATATATGTTTGAAGCGGTGTAGAATCAGAAGTCCAGATGGATTACTCGAATCAAGTGGCTGTGAAACGTCGGACAGATCCGCTACATTGTGTGGTTGGTAAGAAGAACATCGATGCAACATCCAAGAGGGCACATTATTGTCTCTACTTCTTGATGAGACTGTGTAAGTTTGGCATGTCTCCAGTGACCAAGCTTCTCGGGATGTACCGTAGAAAGCATATTGTCGAGTTGCAGTTGAGATCGATTGGCAAAATGACTGCCAAGACCTGGATAAATTGCAGTGAGTTATTAACGCTGCCCAATTCATCACACATACCAGACGTCCCACCATTGGCTCCATCTACACTTTACGCTGCCTCGAAAACGAAACACGAACGAAAACAGACCTGTCCAGACCAGTCAGGTCTTCTATCCCGACTGAAGTCCCGCATAAGGTACATACGTTTGAAAGAGGGATCATTGTAATGACAACGTGTCGATAAGCTCACTATCTCCTTCTTGTACTCCGTGCCGCCACTGCCCATCATTCGACCATTCACAATGATGTCTTCTGCAAACTCAGAGGTGTGGCCGAATATGGCCGTACGGTGGGGAGTGTAAGGGGAGCGAGTAGCGGGCTGAGAACGGATCCTTGCAGGAAAATGAGTTACTCCTTAATCCGGTGGTTTGGAAGATGATATATTCCAAACTCCTGGACCGACGGATCACCTCCCCGCTCTACCACTGAATGATCCATGCTAGCACCCGCAGCCTACAATTGGTAAGGACAGGTGACACCTCCTCAACAATAACGGAACACTGGAGCATCGCAAGGATCCGTTCTCAGTTCGTTACTATACCACCTTTACACTCGCCACCGTACGGCCATATTAAGCCTTAGCTATGAATTTGCAGAAGACATAATTGTGAATGAATGAATGAATGAATACGTTTATTGGCCAAGTATTCACATACAAGGAATTTGCCTTGGTGCTCCGCCCGCAAGTGACAACGACATGTAGTGACAGTTAGGAATGACACATAGAGCATTGAATATTAATAATAAAACATTATAGTTCAACCATGTGAATTAAATAAAATAGCATAGCAAAAGGAGGCTACAGATTTTTGGTTATTGAGTAGAGCTACTATTCGTGGAAAAAGCTGTTTTTATGTCTGGCTGTGACAGCGTTGACAGTCCGGAGTCTCCTTCCAATGGGAAGTGATTCAAAGAGATTGTGGCCAGGGTAAGAGGGGTCAGACGCTCACCCGCTCGCTTCCACGAGTAGCAGCTCTACTCAATGGCCGAATGATGGTCAATGGCGGAGCGGATTGCAAGAAGGAGATAGTGAGCTTACTGACATGTTGTCATGACAACGACCCCTCTTTCAGCAAGCGGAAGGAGATAGTTTTTGACCTCAGGAAGCAATGTAGAGTATTTGCCCTAATCTGCATCAATGGCACATTGATGCGTAACCCACGAAGGCACACCATCGTCTCTACATTATCAGGAGACTGGGAAAATGGGCATATTTGGAGAGATTTGTAAATGTAGCCCAATCCATCATGCAGACCAGACGTCACACCATTAACTCCATCTACACTTCACGCTTCTTCTCAAGACCTTCACGCTTCTTCGGAAAAATAAATACCCAACATCATCAAAGATGTCTAAATCGGGTAGTTCTTCTTGCCTATACTCTTATCTGCCAAAAGGTACAGAATGTTGAAAGCGCACATCACAGAAGAATTCCATTGAAAGGCAAGTTTATCACAAATACAAATTAATATATATATATATTTATGGCATGAAAAAGCAACAATTATAGAGAACCGAACATTGCGTGTCTAAATCTGACACCATGACTGTTTCCTTTTTACTTTAACAGTAATCTACAGCCTCCTGCGGCCTTGCATCTTTGCTCGAGTGGCTCATCCTGTGCCATTCCTGTGAATGTATTTTCCTCATTAACAGAGTCTAGTTCCTACTGAATGTATCCAATTTTTAACCATCTAGAAATACATTTCTCTATAACCATCAGTTTTTACTGAACCCAATGTGGTTTTTGTGTGTAATAAGCAGTCTCATTGCCACAGAGACTCTTACCTACTGCAACATTTTCATCAATCTTCACACACACACACACACACACACACACACACACAACTTAAAGCCGGCAGGATATGCTTATAGGTTTACCTTCGTTTCAGGTCTTCTTGGTGTGCTTTGTTTGGTAGATTCATAAACTTATATGATAATGCAATTTGTATCCACATGCAATTATAACATAACATTTGCAATGTTGCACTCTTATATTGATACTAAAGTTATCAGAATTATTATTTTCAATGTTTAAGTTTTTTGAATCATAGATAGAGTTAGAGTCCATTTCTTAAGGCATTTCAAGATTTATTATCTCCTGTCTTTATATTTTTTACAATTTTGGACAGATTATATATACATATACACATATATATACACACATACATATATATATATATGTGTGTATATATATATATATATATATATATATATATATACACACACATATATATATATATATATATATATATATATATATATATATATATATATACACACACATATATATATATATATATATTATATATATATATATATATATATAATTATATATACACATATATCTATATATATATACACATTTATTAACATTTACATATATATCCATTTTGGGATATTATGAATGCATCTGATAACTTCTTGGTTAATATATTGTCCGTTTATAAGACGGTAACACCCTGAGCCCTATTATTTGGCTCTATCAATTAGATACTTAGAAAATGCAATCCACAAGGAATTCACATATATCTAATATGATAAAATAACTTTACTGTATATACAGACCTCCAATTTCTTATAACAAAATATTGTTTTTTAGACTTATTTCTGCAAATTGCAGGTATAGCACTTCTTTATACATAATTATTTTATTGATATATTGTTATATTGGTTAACATTCATAGACTTCTTTGACCATCAGCTGTTGTGATGGTCTGGTCAACCTGTAGATAGTCAAATTCTTTTTCATGTCATGGAGGTTTTTTGTACAACAATAAATGACTGCAGGGTTTCTCAAACCTGGAGATCCCAGTGGGTGCAGCAGCAGCATCAAAGAGCGAAGGGAGACAGGCAACGACTAGGTCGAGACCCCTTTTTTTGACTTCCATAAATTGCTGCCACTATGAATCATCACTAGCAGTTCAAAATCACACAATATTTATGAAACCATAAAGGACCCGTATTAGGCCACCAAAATGCCTCTGGCAGTGTCCCGCTACATTTTCATCAGACACTGCCCTATTAAACAAAAATGAGGAACACAAAGAAAACTTTTCCTCATGTAATTGGGAGAAAAGCATCCACCTTCACTGTTCTTGGTTTACCCACAAGAAATATTCGAAAGATCGGCGTTTTAATCTGTATGCAATCAGATTAATCGTAGGTAATCCATATTAATAACAATGTTTTTTTTTTGTTTTTTTTTCCCCAAATTTGTTATCTTCCGATACCATTGTCTCTTCCTTAGAGATAAACAGGTGGACTAAACTTTAAAATATGCCACATCTGTTTACTTAGATAATACCATGATTGTTATTTGACTTATCTTGTGACCCACAAGAAACATTTGAAAGATCAGTGATTTAATCTGTATACAACCAGATTAATCGTAAGTAATGCAAAATAATGACAATATGTTTTTCTCCCAAATTTGACCATTGTTAACATATGCCACAGCCGTGGTATTGTTCATCTTGATACGACATGGACAGTTCCATAATAAAACAATCGATCTTTTTAATCCATAATTCCTTATACTTCAACAATTAATACGAATGTTTGGAAATTTCTTAGGACAAACCATTTATGTTCGCCTGGTATTATTGTCTGCAGTCCGAACAAGAGACATATCAATTATTGTTATAAGAATAGGTAATATTCTTATCTTTACCCAAACATTCACAGAAGCTGTACATCATCTGTAACACTTGCTTCAGTTTGCAACAGCTGTTAATCTTATAGTTGAAGCAGCTTATGAACCTTTTTTACATTACTTTAATAATGATAACGTATCATTTGATATTTTGCATAAGTCTCTTCACAAGGCATACATATTCTTATAAGCTTCTGTATTCCTTCTTTTGGAACTTTATTTATTTTTTACCTAATCCTAATGGAGGGACAAAGTATGTCAACAATAATTAGACATATTTGTATCATGGAACAATTTTCCCCCTCTCTTATGGTGCTTGAATTACTTCTAAATTCAGAATAGTAATTTATAAATATTTTATTAATGCCTAAGCATATGCTTTATGTAATGCGTCAGGTCCTTACCTACACCAGGTTTGTAATGGCAGGCACTAATTTGCAGCTGCTCTTATCTCTTCCAATTTAAATGTAATCGAGATAACCCATGACCATGACCTCATTAGTGCAAGTGCTGATCTTTTATCAGTATAATTGTTCCTTCAGTGTTCGGTTTAACAGCCTTGAACTGATTGATTGTTTGGACAATGTTTTAACTTACACAGCTTGATCCACTTTAATTAATTTCAAGCACCTGTAATATTGATTAACACTTTGTTAATCACAACAGTTTTTCCATGTTCTAGATGTTTCCATTTTCTTTACACTGTGAAAGTGTAAATATAATGATGTTTTGTATGGTTTATACCATGAAATCTTTACACTGAGGTAATTTTATAATATACATGTACGTACCCCTTCTTATTAAAAATTACGTTTGAGTGCAAACCTGAAATCAATTTTTAAAGTTTTCTTATACAGGTGTACCAATCCTTCCTTAGTTATATTGGTTAACAATCATAATACACCTGTAATCCCCCATAATTGGAGATTTCATGAACTTATTTTGTAACCAGATGTTTGCACCTTTTCAACATACTTGAAGCCTTCTTTCCCCAATTATATAGGTTTAGATAAGGCTATGTTTGGATTATACCACTTCTGCCTTTGTTTTGATCCATTATCAAATCTTTCATTGGGTCATAGTTTTTTTCACCGCAAGTTAAAAATATCTTTGCCTTTGTTTTGATCCATTATCAAAATTTTTCATTGGATCATAGTTTTTCTCCCCAAAGTTTAAAGATCAGTAGTCTGTTCTTTTGTAATTAATATCTTTAATTTATCATAAGGCAGGTTTATACTATAATAATCAGGAGTTTAATATCCTGATTTGTATTGATCTGCAAACCTATAGTGCAGATTCGGTAAATTATATATATTTCTTCCTATTGAGCTCCACAACTGATGGCAATTTATTTTATTTTGAAAGTATTACTTATTTGCACCATTTTTAAATACTTTGAAATTGTATTTCTTATATCTCATATTATTTGAGATGGATATTATAAACGGATTTATCGTTGATATTTTAATAAAACATAAACGTTTTATCGTATTCTTGAAGTTGGTGAGATACCATATAATTAATGTTGGCAGCTAGGTTTTCTTCCATAGCCTCACCACTTCCTTTAGATATAGCAAAATCTTTTGCTATCTCAGGCACATCTGGCCTCACTTTTGTATTTGTGGTGTGCATTCATAATTCACATCACCACTTGCAGGGTCTGTCTTTTGCAGCCCTGATCCACTTGGAATTATATCCAAAGAGACTTCCTCCACCCTAATCCAGGGTTCAATTCTCAATTTGGCACATAGCCATATTTTGTATATTCAAGCCCCTCAGGGTCTTTTTTGGGCTGTTTGGGTACTGTGACCCTTGTCTCTTTTTATATTTTGGAGTACTTTCTCCATATCGCGATTTTTATTAACTTTTTTTTAAATTACCGCCTTTCTGACTTTTAAAATTCCCTGCCAAAAGATTGTGGAGCATTTTAACCTCTCTACCGTATTTTTAACCGTACCAGTATCGGAATCGGCCCCGTAATTAATCTCTCGTCCCGATCGCTGGGTATTCCCCTGGGACGTTCTTTTCAAAACTCCGTTATTTTAACAGAGTATTTCTGTTCAATTTAAACTTTTAGTTTGTTTTTAAAATCCTTTAAAATCCTGGTTTCCAGTCCTAAAAAAAAAGTTCAACTGCACTTACCTGCCGGTTCCGAACCTACCGCTGTCGAGGAGCTGTCTGTGCAGCTCCTGCTTCTGCCGTCAGCGTCGACGTAATGCCGTTCCAGCGCCAGGCGGGCCTTCTTCACGTAGTCACTCACGTGACTCCGAAATAAAATTGCTTATTTTCCATCGTTATCGAGCTTCTGCCCGATCCCTCCTTATGCTAGGATACTGTTCGATTCGTATCGCCTCCAACGTAATCAAAGACTTGTTGAGACTCGGTCAGTTTTGCTTTCCCCTACCCAAGTCCTGAAGAAAGAACAGAAGCATGAGAGCGAGCACCAACAGATTAAGCATTAGCTTATTTTCTCCATTATGAGGATTCTGAGCTGTCCCTCTGTGGATTGGTGTACTGTTCAATTCGCTTCTACCGCATTGCCGATAATGGAAATTGTCTAAGTAACTGTTGCACGGAAGTACACAACAATGCTGCGAACTATATGCTGTACTCTGCATCTTTCACGTTGCTCTATCTATTTTCATACAATCATCCAATGCTACAACATGGTAATGGGACATTCTACCCAGCTTGCACACGCCGACCAATGTACCCCATCTACACGAGTCACTCCTATCCACCGTTCACCCACATCACTATAACCATATAATAACCATATAACAATTACAGCACGGAAACAGGCCCTCTCGGCCCTTCCAGTCCGTGCCGACCATTTGTTTTCCCCTAGTCCCATCTACCTGCACTCAGACCATACCCCTCCATTCCCTTCACGTCCATATACCTATCCACTTTACTTTTAAATGTTAAAATCGATCCTGCCTCCACCACTTCTGCTGGAAGCTCATTCCAAACAGCCTCCACCCTCTGAGTAAAGATGTTCCCCCTCACGTTACCCCTAAACTTCTGTCCCTTAATTCTCATGTCATGCCCTCTTGTTTGAATCTTCCCTACCCTCAATGGGAAAAACGTATCCACGTCAACTCTGTCTATCCCTTTCATCATTTTAAAGACCTCAATCAAGTCCCCCCTTAACCTTCTGCGCTCCAAAGAATAAAGACCCAACTTGTTCATCTTTTCTCTGTAACATAGTTGCTGGAACCCTGGCAACATTCTAGTAAATCTCCCCTGTACTCTCTCTATTTTGTTGACATCCTTCCTATAACTAGGCGACCAAAATTATACATCATTCCTATCCATGCAGCAGTCCAACTGTCTTTGAAAGATGCCCTAATATATGCGGCAACTACCTCAAATGTCAACTAATTCTATATGTAAATCTGTATACCCACTACTCCATGTACTCCAGTTTTAACTAATAATGTATATATATATGGTATATCTAGTGTGTCTGGATTGCACGCAAAACAAAGCTTTTTACTTTAGCTCGGGACATGCAACAATAAACTTAAAGCTGAACCTGATATTTGAACGCCTCTCCTCTTAAATGTTTACAACATCGCGATCCCAGTGGGATGCCTCATTGCATTATCCACTGCTCCAGACGGGACCTTCTGCAAGTTTAAATTATATTTTTTGCAAAATTCAAATTATCCAACTGCACTAGTCCAGTTCCACGTAGAACGGATTTATGCAAAGTGGCTTGAGCAAATGTTGTTCATTCTCACAAATACACGGACAATTCATGGTTTGATGGAAATAACCAACAATATTCAGCATGATCTTCTAAGTAATTAAATATATGTAACTGGTTGTAGTTAAAGAGTGAGTTGGATTTAACTCTTACGATAAGGGATCAGGGGATATGTGGAAAAAGCCGGAACGGGTTACTGATTTTGGAATGTCAGCGATGATCATCTTGAATGGCAGTGCTGGCCCGAAGGGCTGAATGGCCTAATCCTGTACATATTTTATATGTTTCCATAAATCCTGTAAGGGCTCCATCCCCTACTCCCGATTCCTCCGTCTACGCCGCATCTGCTCCCAGGATGATGCCTCGGAAATGTCCTCATTCTTCAGTGTCATGTAAGGACTTCATCCCCTCCCCTACTATGGATGAAGCTCCCACCAGGGACTCTTCAAAACCCCGAAACACTGTTCTCTCTCCCCGTCTCCTCACTCGTAACAAGGGCAGAGTCTCCCCAGTCCTCACCTTCCACCCCACTAGCCGTCACATAAAACAAATAGTCCTCCGTCATTTTCGCCACCTCGAACGCGACCCCACCACTCGCCACATCTTCCCATCTCCCCCCCCGAGACCTCCTTTCTGATTTATTCTACTCGCCCCCCCCCCCCTACATCAGTCTGAAGAAGGGTTTCGGCCCGAAACGTTGCCTATTTCCATTGCTCCCGCTGAGTTTCTCCAGCACTTTTGTCTACCTATAGCTTATCTGAACTGAATGTATAGCGTGCAATGCCGCGCTTTTCACTGTACCTCGAAATATCTGACAATAATTACCAAGCCTAACCTCAGCTAACCTAATGATCTGACATAATTACCAACTATGATAAGAAAAGGGTACTCGTACCATGATGGCTATTAAGATTGTCCATGTA
The DNA here is from genome assembly GCA_035221665.1 of Okamejei kenojei. NCBI lineage: Eukaryota > Metazoa > Chordata > Chondrichthyes > Rajiformes > Rajidae > Okamejei > Okamejei kenojei. The sequence goes on along the minus strand of JAVHYY010001088.1, from coordinate 23,524 downwards.
CCACAAACAGTATTGATATATAAGATAAGGTGTTGAATGGGGGTGAACAAATGCGAAGACAAGGTGTGAAGTGGGCACAGGGGGAAGAACTCAGAAACACACCTTATCGTGGACCCTATTAATTACCGTGCATCTGCATGACAGGAGGAAAACGTAGTATAGTCAGAAGACTCAGATAACATCCGTCCAGGCATAAAAAATATGTGATGTCAGTAGTGAATGATCTTACCACAGGTTCAAACCATGTACCCAGCACTCTATATTTGTGTCAAGTCTTCGCTTCAGGCTCTTTGTAAATCATGCTGCTCTCACATTAAACCTATGAGAGCTGCCTTTTGATTCTCAATCCTGGGGAAAATGCTCTGAATTCAGCCTATCTATTTCTATCATGATTTTATACACCTTCATATTATCACCCCTCAGTCTCCTTCGCTCAGGGAATAAATTCCTCACCTCTCCCTGCAGCTTTGTCACACAAAGAAAGAGTAGTGCAGTCGTGCTGTGATAATGCTAAAACTGAATCGCATTTTCTAGCACTTGGTCCATAGAGTATTATGCCTTATCCCTCTCTCTTTTAAAGGTGATGCTTGCCTTTGAAGCGGTGTGGAGTCAGAAGTGGAGATTTATCCCTCGCATCAAGTTGCTGTGAAACGACTAATAATTCACCAGATCAGAAGATGAGAATATGAATTTACTTTGGAGTGACTGAGATGTGATGTAATTTACTATCTCCGATATATCTGAATCTCGAGTACCCTCTACCCCAGTACAACAGTGGTGCCCATTTATTAAATACAAACAGGGTTGGAGCGAAAGGGAAGAAAAGGATGGTTGTTGTCTCTGAACTTCAGGACCGACGAATGTGCTCTGCCCTCTGCCACTGCTTCCTCGGTTTTATGCCCCACGGACCTCAGACAGTGACGATAGATGACAATATATCCTCCATAATAACTCTCAACACCGGCGCCCTGCAAGGATGATTTTTCAGGCCCCTACGATACTCTCTTTACACATTTCGTCCACAGGTTTGCTGACGACACCAATGTGATGGGCTGGACCAGGAACAATGAGGAGACAGAGTTCAGGAAAGAGATAGTGGACTTACTGACATTGCGTCAGAAAAATACCCGACCGCTCAATGTCTTCAAGACGAAAGGGGTAGTAAATATATTCTGGAAGAATAGGGGCAGGCATGACCGAATTACGGACAATAACGATATGGAGTACAATAAGGAGATAGAGAACTTAGTGACCTGGTGTCAGGACATTATCATCTCCGTCATGTCAGCAAGGCGAAAGAGCTGGCTTTTGACTTGGAAAAGATGGTGGAGTTGATGCCCTAATCCGCATCGATGGAACGGAAATGAAAATTGTTGAGACGTCATGTTTCATGGCGTCAATCTTATCAACAATATGTTCGGGAGCAATCACTTTCATGCGACACTTTTATGGTCGCATAATTATAGGAAGGATGTCAACAAAATAGAGAGAGTACAGATGAGATTTAAAAGAATGTTGCCTGGGATCCAGCAACTATGTTACAGAGAAAGGTTGAACACGTTAGGTCTTTATTCTTTGGAGCGCAGAAGGTTAAGGGGGGACTTGATGAGGTCTTTAAAATGATGAAAGGGATAGACAGAGTTGACGTGGATAAGCTTTTCCCATTAAGGATAGGGAAGATTCAAACAAGAGGGCATGACATGCGATTTAAGGGACGGAAGTTTAGGGGTAACGTGAGGGGAAACATCTTTACTCAGAGGGTGGTGGCTGTATGGAATGAGCTTCCAGCAGAAGTGGTGGAGGCAGGATCGATTTTAACATTTAATAGTAAAGTGGATAGGTATATGGACGGGAAGGGAATGGAGGGGTATGGTCTGAGTGCAGGTAGATGGGACTAGGGGAAAACAAATGGTCGGCACGGACTGGAAGGGCCGAGAGGGCCTGTTTCCGTGCTGTATTTGTTATATGGTTATATGGTTATATGGTTATATGGACATTCAAGAAGTCACACAAACACCGTTACTTCAGGAGGAGACTGGGAAAGATAATAAACCTGAACCTAAATCTAAAACATAATGCGCCGCGCATCATAGCTATTTACAACAACACAAACACAGCTGGATGTCTCTGGGTTTGTGGAGGATCGCATCATCCATTGTTATGCACCTCGGCACAGTTAATGAATACATTTAGCACAAATTGCTCGCTTTGTGTTTTTACAGAAGTCGAATTTCCGAAATACGCTGTGCATTTCCAATGGGAACGGGTTGATGCAATGCTGGTGGATAAAATCGAATCATACAGTGTGGAAACAGGCCTTTCGGCCCATTTGCCCGCCCACACGCACAAACGTGTCCCATCTACACGAGTCCGCCAGGCCTGCGTTTGACGCATGTTATTCTAAACCGGCCCTATTCACGTACCTATCCAAATGTTTCAACGTTGCGATAGTTCCTGCCCCAGCTGTCTCCTCTGGCCGCTGGGTCCATTGCCTCTCTCCCCTTTGTTTAACATTTTATCCATAATGTTACTATTAAATCTTTCCCAATTACCTTAAACCTATGTACTATGGTTCTCGATTCCCCTATTCTGGGCAGGAGACTGTGCATCTCCGCGATCTATTATCCACAGGGTTTTGAACATAAATGTACATGTTTACGAATACATGGAAAATTCAGGATTTGATGGAAATAAGAACAATATTGACATGACATTCTGTATCAGCAATTATATTCTTCATTCTGTATCTCCACCGCGTGGCGACTGTAATGGCCTCCCCGCCAACAGTCGGTCCCTTCTTTTCTCTGTTTTTTTTATTTATTTAAGTAAATTGTCTAAAATGTATGTTTCAATGTTTCAATGTTTCTTACTGTGTATTATGAGGGGGGTGGGGGTAGTCGAGGGAAACCTTTTCCAGGAACCTACCTCGGCGGAGATGCGATTTTTCTCCGTGTCGCACCTCCGTCCCCCTGCGGCCTAACAACGTGGAGAGGTGCGGCCTCTCCTGAAGTCCGGCCCGGAGCCTCCAGCCGCGGTCGCAGCGCGGACTTGTCATGAAGGAGCGTGCGATCCTTTGCCGAGGACCGCCAGCGAAAGTGCTCCAACCACGTGGCCTGTGGACTTTAACAAGGTGAAGCCGCGGTCTCTGGTAAAAAGAGGCCGACTTGGGGGCTTTATGCCTCGGAGTCTCCCGATTCATCCCGACGCTGGAGTTTCGATCGTCCTGACGCGAGGGCATGAACATCGGACAGTCGGCAGCGGCGAAACGCGGAAAATGCAAAGGCCCCGACCACGGGTAAACAAAGGAGGGCGATGACTGGACTTTATTGCCTTCCATCACAGTGAGGAATGTTGACCCCATAGTGGTGGATGTTTATGTAAAATGTTATTTGATGTGACTATGCGTATTGTTGCTATTCACGTAGTATGTCTGTATGGTCACTCAAATATCACGGTACCTGCATTGGTGCATGTGACAATAAACGCCAACTTCAACTTGAACTTTACACGAGTTTGAATTGATTGTGCTCATGTATGATAGGTCTGATCAAAGTGGAGAGCATGGAAAACCACGCGTTTCACTGCACCTCGACATGTAATAATAATAAATGTAGCCTAATCAAGGCAAACCTAATGATTGGACAAAAGCAATAACTGTGAACACAGTGGGACTATTGGTAATATGATGGGGACACATAATGTCCAGGTGACACACTCGGGTTTGCTGTACAAGAGAAGGAAAATAATCGTTGTTCACCACAAATGAATAGTTGGACAAATGCGACGAGGGGGTGGGAAGAGGGGTTGGGAAGAGGGGAAAGAATGTAGTAACCCGCTCATACTGTATTGCGCACCGCACATATTGCCTGGCATCTGAAATACAAGAGGAAAACATGTTAAACCCAGAAGATTCAGACTTGAGAGGACAACGGATCTAATGTCAGAAATGAATGGCCTCATAAAAGCACCGATCTTGTAGAAACAAGTGTACGCCGTGTTCTTATTTTGCAAAGCGCACGCCCGCCAACATTGGCGTTGCACCGTATTCTGGATTAGAGTGTAAACTGGCTAGTCAACGCATCTCAGCATTGCTGCAGAATCATTTGCTGCCCAACATTTATTGCTCAACAGAAATAAACAAACAGAGCTACCAATACAACTGTCGAGTTGCCTATTGGACGAAATAGTGGTGAACGCTACTGACGAAGATACCACGTGTAGAGAAATGTGCGCACACTGAACCAATAGTTACGGAGTCTCACCGCAGATAAATAGACGAAAAACTGTCTGTGTGCATGCTGTCTAATTACGAAATCCCATCTACCAGCACTTAGTCTGCAGAATATTATGCCCTGGCACTACCTCCTTTATGGGCAGTGATATTTATCTTCGACTCGGGCACAGACTAAATTCGAGACGTACCCAGAACAAAGGGTCATAGTCTAAGCATAAGGGAATATTCATTTAGGACAGAGAAGAGGAAAACATTTTTCAAACGGAGAGTGTTGAGTCTCTGGAATTTTCTTCCACAGAAGGTAGTTGAGGCCGGTTCATTGGCTATATTTAAGAGGGAGTTAGATGTGGCCTTGTGGTTAAAGCGGTCAGGGGGTATGGATAGAAGGCAGGTACAGGATACTGAGTTGGATGATCAGCCATGATCATATTGAATGGCGGTGCAGGCTCGATGGGTCGAATGGCTTCCTCCTGCACCTATTTTCTATATTTCTATGTTTCTATGTTTCTATGTATCCGTCGCATCAAATGTTTCTCAATGGCGAACAATTGTTCAGATCATCCATTCTGTGCAGTGGGTAAGAATGACATGTGAGTGTATTGACATCGTGACATAGAGATTTCTGAGAGGCATTTGCAAGATAGATGTTGAGAGAATTACAGCCCCGCTAAGTGAGAATGCCAATTTATGAAATGCAAACATGGCTGGGGCGAACATATCTGTGGCAAATATGGAATTTGGGAACACTGATGCGACCTGGTTGGAAATGAAAATAAAACCCAGAACAGTTTGTAATTATGATATTGAATTGTCAAATAGACTTGAGCTTGGCATTGTGCGTGTGACCGCATGTACCTGTGTCTGCTGGGAGAAGAATAGTTGTTATCTCCAAACCACGGGACCTCGGAATCTGCTCGCCCTCTGTCACTGCTTTTTAGGCCTCAACGCCCAAGGACCTCAGTCGATGAGGATAGGGGACAGCATCTCCTCTATAATCTCTCTCCACATCGGTGCCCTGCAAGGATGCGTTCATGGCCTCCAACTATACTCCCTTTTGACTGTCGACTGTGGGGACTCATTTAGCTTTAATTACATCTACAGGTTTGCTGACAACGCTATTGTACTGGGTCAAATGGAGAATAATGACAATATGGAGTACGGGAGGTTTAACATACGTTGTGCCAGAACAATAATCTTCCCCTCAATGTCAGCAGGAGGAAGAAACTAGTTATTGATTTCAGGAAGCAAAGTGCAGGACATGCCCAATCAGCATCAATAGTGCAGAAGTGGAAATGGTTGACAGCTTCCCTCTGTGTTAACACTATCAAAGGTCTGTCGTGGATCACAGATGCAACAATCCAGAAGGCGCACTATCCCCTTTATATCCCGAAGTGACAGGTAAATCTCGGCATTTCTCCAGTGACTTTAACACACTTCTGTAGATGCACCAAGGACAACATAATGTAGGGTTCCATTTAGCTTGTTTTGAGGAAACCTCTGATTAGGAACGCATGCTATTTCAGACATTTGTAGATGTAGCTCAGTACAACACACAGCCAAGAATTCTCAACGCTGATTCCATCTACACTTTACACGTTACACTGCCTGGGAAAAGTAACCAATATCATCGAAGACCCGTTTCTCGCAGACCATTCCCTCTCCTCCCTGCTCCAGTCAGCAGAAAGTGCGCATACGTGAAAGCGCTCTCCACCTGTAGCTTCTTCGCATCTGTTATCGGACTTGTTAATGGTCCATCCATATGTCATTGGACTGTTTATTTTACATTTCCCAATGGAGGACATTGGACTTTGGCTCTGGAGCTGATGCGCTACATTGCTGCAACTATATTCTGCGCCCTGCATCTTCTCCTTTGCTCTGTCTATGGTAATTATGTAAGAAATGATTGTACCTGTGCATGGAATATATGCTCTCCTTCGACAACATGCAATACGCAGTTTTTTTCCACTGTACCACGGTACATATAACAAAAATAATCTTAATCCTAAATTTCTTTTCTTCGGTATTCACCAAGGAGAAGGATATTGAACTCGGTGAGTTAAGGGGAAAGAGTAGAGTAGCTATGGAAACTATGAGATTCAAAGAGGAGGAAGTACTGACACTTTTGATAAATATAAAGGTGGATAGGTCTCCAGGTCCTGACAGGATATTCCCTAGGACATTGAGGGAAGTTAGTGTAGAAATAGCAGGAGCTATGACAGAAATATTTCAAATGTCATTAGAAACGGGAATAGTGCCGGAGGATTGGCGTACTGCGCATGTTGTTCCATTGTTATTTTAAAAAGGTTCAAAGAATAACCCTAGCAATTATAGACCTATTAGTTTGACGTCAGTGGTGGGCAAATTAATGGAAAGGATACTTAGAGAATATATATATATGCATCTGGATAAACAGGGTCTGATCATGGAACAGTCAACATGCATTTGTGCCTGGAAGGTCATGTTTGACAAAAACCTTCTTGAATTTTCAGAAGCGGTAACTAGGGAAATGATGAGGGTTAAGCAGTGGATGTTGTCTATATGGATTTCAGGTAAGGCCTTTGACAAGGTTCCCCATGGAAGGTTTGTTAAGAAGGTTCAATCTTTGGGTGTAAATGGCGGAAGTAGCAAGAATGGATTCAACAGTGGCTGAATGGGAGATGTCAGAGAGTAATGGTGGATGGCTGTTTGTCAGGTTGGAAGCCGGTGACCAGTGGGGTGCCTCAGGGATCTGTGTTGGGTTCCCACTGTTGTTTGTCATGTACATCAATGATCCTGGATGATGGGGTGGAAAATTGGATAAGTAAGTATGCAGATGATACCAAGATAGGTGTGTTGTGAGGATATAATGAAGTAGATTTTCAAAGTCTAACGGAGAGATTTGGGCCATTTGTAAAAGTGGGCTGAAAGATGGCAGATGGAGTTTAATGCAGTTAAGTGTGAAGTGTACATCTTGGCAGGACAAATCAAAAGAGGACGTACATGGTAAATGGTAGGGAATTGAGGAATGCTGTGGAACAGAGGGATCGAGGAATAATTGTGCATTGTTCCCTGAAGGTGGAATCGCATGTCGATAGGGTGGTAAAGAAAGCCTTTGGTGTGCTGGCCTTTATAAATCAGAGCATTGAATATAGGAGTAGGGAAGTAATGTTAAAATTGTACAAGGCATTGGTAAGATCAATTCTGGAGGATAGTGTACAATTTTGGTCGCTTAATTATAGGAAGGATGTCAACAAAATAGAGAGAGTACAGAGGAGATTTACTAGAATGTTGCCAGGGATCCAGCAACTACGTTACGGAGAAAGGTTGAACAAGTTAGTTCTTTATTCTTTGGAGCGCAGATGGTTAAGGGGGGACTTGATTGAGGTCCTTAAAATGATGAAAGGGATTGAGAGAGTTGACGTGGATAAGCTTTTCCCATTGAGGGCAGGGAAGATTCAAACAAGAGGGCACGACATGAGAATTAAGTGACAGAAGTTTAGGGGTAACGTGAGGGGGAACTTCTTTACTCAGAGGGTGGTGGCTGTGTGGAATGAGCTTCCAGCAGAAGTGGTGGAGGCAGGATCGATTTTAACATTTAAAAGTAAAGTGGATAGGTATATGGACGTGAAGGGAATGGAGGCGTATGGTCTGAGTGCAGGTAGATGGGACTAGGGGAAAACAAATGGTCGGCACGGACTGGAAGGGCCGAGAGGACCTGTTTCCGCGCTGTAATTGGTATATGGTTATATGGTTAAACCTGGGCCAAACAGTTTAAGGAAACCGATGCTTACCTTCGACTCGGGGCAGAGACCGAATGCGAGACGTATCCGTCGCATCAAGTGGCTCTCAAAGGTACAATTTATCAGATCATCCATTCTGTGCAGTTCGTAAGAATAACAAATGAATGTATTGCCCCGACATCGGGACTTCTGCGAGACCTTTGCAGGATAGATTTTGAGAGAATTACAGCCCGCATATGGAGGACCACAATAGGACCGAATATATTTGTGACAAGTAGGGAAATCAACACTAATGAGACCTGAGATGAAATTAATATGAAATCAAAAACAGTTTGCAATTAAGATATTGAATTGAACGCAGGGTTTTTTCGACTGTACCACGGCACATATAACAACAACATTCCTCGTCCTAAACCTGTGCCTGAAACCTAATGTCCCTCGCATCTTAATTGTTTATAACCCCGCCAAGCCAGTGGGAGCTGAAAGGGTGGAGATTTGCATCATCTGTCACTCTAGCTGTGCACTTAAGAACAGTTAAATACAGTATGGAAACAACCCCTTCGGCCCACACCCACACCGGCCAACATGTACCTCCAACAACAGTCCCACTTGCCAGCGCATGGTCCATATTTGTCCTATCCATGTACCTCTCTCACGGTTTCTTCAACGTTGGGTTAGTTCCAGCCTCAACTACCTCAACTGGCAGCTTGTTCCATACAGCCACCACCCTTTGTGTGAATACATTACACCATAGATTGACATTAAATATTTCCCCTTCAACTTGAACCAATGTCCTCTGGTCCTCGATTCCTTTATTCTGGGCAAGAGTCTCTGTGCATCTAGCCGATCTATTCCACTTATGATTTTATACAGCTCCATAAGATCACCCCACATCCTCCTGCGCTCCAAGGAATAGAGACCCAGCCTACTCAACCTCACCCTGTAGCTCACACCTTTTAATCCTGGCAGCTTCTTCGTACATTTTCTCTGAACCCTTTCAAGCTTGACGACATCTTTCCTGCAACATGGTGCCCAGAACTGAACACAATATTTTAAATGTGGTCTCATCAACGAACCATGCATCTGCGCTCATAGATAAATCTGCTCAACAACACTCCCCAGAGGTCACATAGAAACATAGACACATAGAAATTAGGTGCAGGAGTAGGCCATTCAGCCCTTCGAGCCTGCACCGCCATTCAATATGATCATGGCTGATCATCCAACTCAGTATCCCGTACCTGCCTTCTCTCCATACCCTCTGATCCCCTTAGCCACAAGGGCCACATCCAACTCACTCTTAAATATAGCCAATGAACTGGCCTCAACTACCCTCTGTGGCAGAGAGTTCCAGAGACTCACCACTCTCTGTGTGAACAAAGTCTTTCTCATCTCGGTCTTAAAGATTTCCCTTCTTCCCTTAAGCTGTGACCCCTGAGAGGCCCGAATGTCCTGGACTTCCCCAACATCGGGAACAATCTTCCTGCATCTAGCCTGTCCAACCCTTAAGAATTTTTGTAAGTTTCTATAAGATCCCCTCTTAATCTCCTAAATTCCAGAGAGTATAACCGAGTCTATCCAGTCTTTCTTCATAAGACAGTCCTGGACATCCCAGGAATCAGTCTGGTGAACCTTCTCTGCACTCCCTCTATGGCAATAATGTCCTTCCTCAGATTTTGGAGACCAAAACTTGTACGCAATACTCAGTGTGGTCTCACCAAGACCCTGTACAACTGAAGTAGAACCTCCCTGCTCCTGTACTCAAATCCTTTTGCTATGAAAGCTAACATACCATTCGCTTTTCCTCACTGCCTGCTGGCACCTGCATGCCTACTTTCAATGACTGGTGTACCATGACACCCAGGTCTCGCTGCATCTCCCCTTTTCCTAATCGGCCACCATTTAAATAATAGTCTGCTTTCCTGTTTTTGCCACTAAAGTGGATAACCTCACATTTATCCACATTATACTGCATCTGCCAAACATTTGCCCACTCACCCAGCCTATCCAAGTCACCTTGCAGTCTCCTAGCATCCTCCTCACAGCGAACACTGCCCCCCAGCTTAGTGTCATCCGCAAACTTGGAGATATTGCCTTCAATTCCCTCATCCAGATCATTAATATATATTGTAAATTAGCTGGGGTCCCAGCAACTGAGCCCTGCGGTACCCCACTAGTTACTGCCTGCCATTGTGAAAAAGGACCCGTTTACTCCTACTCTTTGCTTCCTGTTTGCCAGCCAGTTCTCTATCCACATCAATACTGAACCCCTAATAACCGTATGCTTTAAGTTTGTATACTAATCTCTTTATGTGGGACCTTGTCGAAAGCCTTCTGGAAGTCCAGATATACCACATCCACTGGTTCTCCCTTATCCACGCTACTAGTTACATCCTCGAAAAATTCCACAAGATTTCGTCAGACATGATTTAACCTTTTGTAAATCCATGCTGACTTTGTCCAATGATTTCACCACTTTCCAAATGTGCTGCTATCCCATCTTTAATAACTGACTCTAGCAGTTTCCCCACTACCGATGTTAGACTAACTGGTCTGTAATTCCCCGTTTTCTCTCTCCCTCCCCTTCTTAAAAAGAGGGGTTACATTTGCTACCCGCCAATCCTCAGGAACTACTCCAGAATCTAAAGAGTTTTGAAAGATTATCACTAATGCATCCACTATTTCCTGAGCTACTTCCTTAAGTACTTCTGGGATGCAGCCTATCTGGCCCTGGGGGATTTATCGGCCTTTAATCTATTCAATTTACCCAACACCACTTCCCGACTGACCTGGATTTCACTCAATTCCTCCTTTGACCCACAGTCCCCTGCTATTTCAGGCAGATTATTTATGTCTTCCTTAGTGAAGACGGAACCAAAGTAGTTATTCAATTGGTCCGCCATATCCTTGTTCCCCATGATCAAACTCACCTGTTTCTGACTGCAAGGGACCTACATTTGTTTTTAACTAACCTCTTTCTCTTCACATATCTATAAAACCTTTTTGCAGTCAGTTTTTATGTTCCCTGCCAGTTTTCTTTCATAATCTATTTTTCCTTTCCTAATTAAGCCCTTTGTCCTCCTCTGCTGGTCTCTGAATTTCTCCCAGTCCTCTGGTATGCTGCTTTTTCTGGCTACTTTGTACGCATCATCCTTTGCTTTGATACTATCCCTGATTTCCCTTGTTATCCACGGATGCACTACCTTCCCCGATTTATTCTTTTGCCAAACTGGGATGAACAATTTTTGTAGTTCATCCATGCAGTCTTTAAATGTCTTCCATTGTATATCCACCGTCAACCCTTTTAGAATTAATTGCCAGTCAATCTTGGCCAATTCACGTCTCATACCCTCAAAGTTACCTTTCTTTAAGTTTTCTCTCTCCCTCCCTTCTTAAAAAGAGGGGTTACATTTGCTACCCGCCAATCCTCAGGAACTACTCCAGAATCTAAAGAGTTTTGAAAGATTATCACTAATGCATCCACTATTTCCTGAGCTACTTCCTTAAGTACCATTGTTTCTGAATTAACAATGTCACTCTCCATCCTAATGGAGAACTCAACCATATTATGGTCACTCTTGCCCAAGGGGGCACGTACAACAAGACGGCTAATTACCCCTTCCTCATTACTCAAAACCCAGTCTAAAATAGCCTGCTCTCTCGTTGGTTCCTCTACATGTTGATTTAGATAACTATCCCGCATACATTCCAAAAAATCCTCTTCCTCAGCACCCCTGCCAATTTGATTAACCCAATCTATATGTAGATTGAAGTCACCCATTATAACTGTTTTGCCTTTGTCGCACGCATTTCTAATTTCCTGTTTGATACCGTCCCAACTTCTCTGCTACTGTTAGGTGGCCTGTACACAACACCCACCAGCGTTTTTCTGCCCCTTAGTGTTTTGTAGCTCTACCCATACCGATTCCACATCCTCCAAGCTAATGTCCTTCCTTTCCATTGCTTTAATCCTCCTCTCTAACCATCAACGCTACTTCCACCTCCTTTTCCTTTCTCTCTATCCCTCCTGAATATTGAATATCCCTGGATGTTCAGCTCCCAGCCTACGTCAACCCTGGAGCCATGTCTCCGTGATCCCAACTATATCATAATCATTAATATCTATCTGCACGTTCAACTCGTCCACCTTATTACGAATACTCCTTGCATTGAGACACAAAGCCTTCAGGCTTGTCTTTACAACGCATTCACCCCTTATACAATTTTGCTGAAAAGTGGCCCTTTTTGATTTTAGCCCTGGTTTTGTCTGCCTGCCACTTTTACCTTTCACCTTGCTACCTAATGCTTCTACCCTCATTTTACACCCTCCTGCCTCTCTGCTCTTGTACCCATCCCCCTGTCACCATTCACTATGTAGGCCCCGATTCTCAAAATGCAACACCTCATACTTCCGATGTCCGTACGGAGCTTCTATGTTCTCCCCGTGACCTGCGTGTGTTTTCTCCGTCTGCTCCGGAAACCTCCCCCACTCAATACACATACCAATTTGCAGGTTAATTGGCTGGATATAATTGTACATTGTCCGTGTTAAGATAGTGTTAGTGTACGTGGATCGCTGGTCAGCGTGAGCACGGTGGGCCGAAGGGCCTGTGTATCGGCTGTATCTCCAACCTAAACGAAAATAAACTTGTGATTCAATTGGGAGTGGAGCTCACGGTTCACCGATGGTTTTGGTTTGGGGATAATACGTATGGTATTCTTTGGTTCACAGTGTCCTTGTGTGTATTAACCAGCGGCTGCAGTTCTTTGTTCCCAGCTTCTGTTTATGTGCTGTGCTGTTCCCTGCTCCCTTTGTTCTGCAGCTCGGTGTATATCTCGCTCTGTTGTGAACCCAAGTTTACTCCGCGTCAGCCCCTAACTCTCTGGGTGAGGCGGCGGTTGCCAATGGAGACGGGGAGCGGCGGCAGGTTACTGGGAGGGTCGCTGCAGGTTTCCTTTGTGTGGAAATCAGGCTGAGGTGTTGTTTACCTGCTGCTGCAAGTCCCGCCCACAGCAGCGATTGCCATTGAAACAGCGGCAGGCTGATTCTCAGTCCGAGCGGCTTTGTATGCGACTTATTGCCCAGTGTATGGGCAGTGATGGTTTGTGGAGATGCCCCATTGGATAAACGTGTCCGTTGTACCGCTGTTCCTCCAGAACTCCCCGACGTCTGGGTGTCGGGAACTCGGGCTAGAAGGCGATAATGTTGATCCGCAATCGCTAGTTTATCTTGAACTGGACTTACTGCGATGTGCCTGAAGTCTTTAAGCACCAAATTCACCGGAAACCCCCCGTCACTGTCGCTAAAATACTTCTCGGAATCTCACCTGTTGGTCGGACAAGTGAAGCAGATACGCGTTTTTTTGAGGTAAGCGTTTGAGCAGCAACAACGGCGGGTAGTTGGGGGTTGGATGCAGCGGGCTGCAGATTAGCAAATGTTGCTGTTTTTGAGTCGGGAGAAACCGCAGTTGCTGGTTTCAACAGAAGACAGATACAAAGGTGTGCAATAACTCAGCGGGAACATCTCCGGGGAAAATCAACAGGTGATATTGAGGCTCGCGACCCTTCTTCAGACTGAGCGTCAAGGGAGAGGAAAACAAGAGTTGAAAGCGATAGTAGGAAAAATCGCAAAAATCGGTAAATGGGAAAATAAAAAGCGATAATCAAGGAAATAGCTCCCCTTCCCTATCCGTCTGCCCCTCCCTCTCCCCCTTCCACCCTCCCACCCTCCCACCCTCTCGCCCCTCACCGCCTCCCTCTCTCTCCCTCCGCTCTCTCCCCTCCTCTTTCCACTCTCCCCCTCGCCCCTTCCTTTCTCCACACTCCCTCTGCCCCTCCCCTCCCCACATCCTCTACACCTCCCCCTCTCCCCTCCCTCCCCCACTATCTCTGAACTCTATCTCCCCCTCTTTCACCACCTCTCTTCCGTTTATCTCCTGCTCTCTCTCCTCCCTCCTTTCGATCACCTCGTTCTCTCTTTCCCCTCACACTCCCGCTACAACTCTCACTTCCTCTGCACCTCCAAATCCCCCCTCCCACCCCCCTTAAACACCGTCTTTTCTATCCACCCATCACTCCTTACCTCACTCTCTCCGCCTCTCTCACCTTTCTCTCACCCCACTCTCTCCCCCTCTTCATTCCTCCCCAACCTCTCTCACCAACACCTCTCTCTCCCCCATCTCCCCTTCCCCCTATCTCTCGGCTCCCCTCCTCCTCCCTCTCTTCCCCGCTCCCCCTCACTCACTCTCCCCTCTCCCCCGCTAACTCCACCCCCTCTCTCTCTCTCCGCCCCATTCTCACCTACTCGCTCCCGCTCACTCCCCCGCTCTATCTCCGCCTAACTCTCGCTCACCCCCCTCCCTCTGCTCTTTCATCCTTATTCTCTCCCCTCCCTCCCCCCTCTCCCCTCCCTCTACCCCTCAGTATCCCATCCCTCTCCCCCTCCATTTCCACCTTCCTCTATCCCCCTTGCACAACCTCTAGCTCTCCCCCTTTCCCCGCTCCCTGCACCCCCACTCCCCTTCTACCCCCTCTCTCTCTCTCACTCCACTCTCCTCACCTATTTCTTCTCTCCCTAGCCCCCTTCCTCTCTCCACTATCTTTATGCTCTTGCCACTCCCCATTCCTCTTCCCCTCCCACTCCACCTCCCTCTCACCCCTTCCTTCCCTCTACCCCCAACCTCACCCCTTCCTCTCCAATCCCTTTCCCTTCTCTCTCTCCCGCTCTCTCCCCTCTCTCTCCCCCACTCTCCCCTTCTATATCTCCCACCACCCCTTTCTCTCCCCTCTACCAATCCATTCTCACCATTCCCACCCCCTCCCCTCTGCCCCCTCTCCCATCCTCTATTATATCTCCCTCTCCCCTTTGTCCTCCAGCTCCCTCCCTTCTCCATTTCTTTCTCCCAACTCTCCCCCTCTCTCATTTTCTCCCCCATCTCTCACCCTCTCTCTCCCCCCTCACTCACCCTCTCTCTACCCCTTTCATTCTCCCCCCTCCTTTTCTCCACCCACTTTCTAACCCCTCTCTCTTCCCCATCACTCTCACCCCTCTCTCTCGAGAACCATCTCCCCTCCTCTGTCACTCCACCCTCCCCCTCGCTAACATCCTCTCTCCATCCTATCTTCCCCCCATTTCCCCCCTTCTCTCACACCTCTCTCTTCCCCCTCTCTCCTCCACCTCTCAACCCCCCCACCCCCTTTCTCTCCCACCTCCTCTTCCCTCCCCTTCTCACCCTCCAATCTCCCGTCCCCTCTGCCTCTCCCTCCCTCTCTTTATCCCTCGCTTCCCTAATCCTCTACCCCTCCCCTGCCCCCTCCCATCTCCCCCTCTATTCGCTCCCTCTCCCAAATCTCTCTCCCTTTCTCCCTCTCTCCCCCTCTCTCTCCTCAATCACGCCTGTCGCACCCTCTCTGTCCCACCTCCCTTTCCCCCACACTCTCGCCCTCTCACTCTCCCTTCCACCTCTATCTCCACCTTTCCTCTTTTCCCCGCCCTAACCCTAACACTAACCTCTACCCCTCCCACACTCACTCCCCCGCTACACATCCCATTTTTCCCCATCCATCTCCCTCCATCCCTTTCCTCCCTCTGTCCCGGTATCTCCACTATGCTGTGCCCCTCAACCACTATATCTCTCCCCTCACCCCTTCTGCCCCCTCCCTCCCCCTCCCTCTCACCTCTCTCTCATCCTCCTTGCTGCATCTCGCCCCTACTCCATCCTCCTACATCCCTCCCCCACCCACCTCACACTGCCCCTCTCCTTTCCTCTCCCCATCCCTCTCCCGTCTCTCCCCTCTCTCTCCCCTCTCTCCGCTCTCTCCCCTCTCTTCGCACTCTTCCCCTCCCCTCTCCCCTTCTCCCCATCCCCCCTCTCCCCCCCTCTACCCGCTCCACCTCTCCCCCTCTATCTCCCCATTTCTCTCCCCCCCTCTCTTTCCACCACTACCCCCTCTCCCCCCTTCTCCATCCCCCTCTATCTCCCTATCTCTCCCTCGCTCTCTCCCACTCCCTCTCCATCACACACCCCTCTCCATCACTCACCCCTCCCGTCCTCATCCCTCTCCCTCATTCTGCCCGTAGCTCAGCCGCCTCAAACATCCCCCTCCCTCCCACTCTACCATTCTCGCTCACTCTCCCTCCCCCTACCCACCTCTCACCCCTCTCTCTCCCCACCTCCCTTCTCTCTGCGCCCCCCTCTCTCCCCCCTCTCATTCTACTCTCCGCTCTCAATCCCCTTCCTCTTCCCACTCACTCTCTCTGCCCCTGGAACTCCACCTCCCTCGCACCCCTTCCCTCCCTCTACCCCAACCTCTTCCCTCCCCTCCCTCTCCTTCCTTCCTCCATCCTATAGCTCTGTCACTTCTTCCCTCCCTCCCCCTTCCCTCCCCCTCTACCCTCCCACTCTCCCCCTTCTCCCCTCACTCCGCCTCTATCTTCCCCTTCTCTCTCCCCTTCCCATCTACCACTTCCCTCTCCCCCGCCCCCCCCCCCCCTCCGCTCCCCTCCTCTGTCTCCACCTCTCTCCTCCCACTCTCTCCACCTCTGCCGCTCTCTCCCCCTCCCTCTCCCCTCTCTCACCCTGTCCCCCTCTCTCTCTGCCTCTATTTGTCCCTCACTCCCTCCCTCTCCCCTCTCCCCGTCCCTCACCGCTAACCTCACTCCATCCCTCTCCTCTCCCACTCCCTCCTCTCCACCGCCCCCCACAACATCTCTCCCCTCCTTCTACCCATCCGTTCCTTTCCCCCGCACTGCGCTCTCCCACCCTCCCTTCTGCTCCTTCTCACCTTCTCACCCCTCTCTATCCTCCTCTCCCACTCTGTCCCCCACCCCTCACCCCTCTATCTCCTCTTTTGCCCCTCCCACTGCCCCTACATCTGCCCTCCAACATCCACTCCCCCCTCCACTCCACCTCCCATTCCCCTCCATCTCTGTCCCTCCCTCTCCCCACCCCCTCTTTCCCCGTCCCCCACTCTCTGACCCCTGTCTCTCCACCCTCTGTCTCTCCCGCCCCTTCTCCCTTTCCTCTAACCCCCTCCCTCTGCCCGCGCCACTCCCCGCCCCTCTGCCCCTCCTACTCCACCGCCCTCTCACCCTTCCCCTCCCCGACCCCCCAATCTGGCCCCTCCCTATCTCTACCCTTCCTCACCATTCCACAGCACCTACCTCTGCCACTCCACATCCCCTCTCACCCCCACTCCACATCCTATCCCCGCTCCCCCTCCCCCATTCCTCTCCCCCTCTGTCTCCCCTTCACTCCCCCTCCATTCCATATTCGCTCTCCCAACTCCCTCCCTCTCTACCCCACACTACCCCTCCCTCGTCACCTATCTCTCCCACCTCGACCCCCCTCTCCCCATCTCTCCCCCTCTTTCCCCCCTCTCCCCCCCTTTCTCCCCCTCCCCCTCGATCTCCCCTCCCATCCCCTTCCCCACCTTTTCTCGCTCGCCATCACTCTCCCCCTCCCTTTACCCCTCCCTCCCGCCTCCCAATCTCACTGTCACTTGTTTCCCTCGCTTTTCCCTCTCTCCCCTACATCTACCCCCCCCCCCCATATCCCCCTGTATCTCCCCCTCTCCCCTCCCTCTCACCCTCCCTGTTCCCGTCTCCCTCGTCCCTCTACCCCTTCTTACCCTTCCTCCGAATCCCCTCCATCTCCATCCTCCATCTGCCCCTCCCTCTCCCTCACACTCTCCCCCTTACTCTCCCCCTTCTCTCCCATCCCCTCTCTCCACGCTTCTTCTATCCGCCACCCATTGCCCCCACATTAGCCCTTCTCACATCCACTCGCCCAACTTCAGCTCCCATTCCCCCTCCCTCTCCCTCCCCCCTTTCCCCATCACCTTCTCACAGCCTCTCTCTCCCCCTCTTCACCCCTCTCTCCCCTCAGTCCCTCCCTCCTCTCTCCCCTGTTCTTTTCCCTTACCCTCTCCACCATACCTCTCTCCAACCTCCCTTTGCCCCCGCCAATCCCCATCCCACTGCCCTCTCCACTTCACCTCCATCTTACCCCTTCCCTCCCTCTACCCAACTACCGCTCTCCCCACTCGCTCCCCCTCCCTCCCACCTCTCCACCGTCCCTCTACCCTACTACCCCTCTCCCCCTGACTCCACGCTCCCACTCCCTCCACCTTCATCCCTCTCCCCACCCCTTGCTCACACATTCTTCCCTTCCCTGCCTCTCCCCTCTCCCCTCGCTCGCTCCCTCCCTCCCTACCTCCCTCTCCTCCCTCTCCTTTCCATCTCCCCTATCTCTCCCTTCTCCCCCTTCTCTCTCCCACTCTCTCTCCCCTCTCCTCCACCCCTCCCCTCTCCCCTTTTCCTCTCTCTCAACCTCTCACTCCTCTCTCCTCCCTTTCTCTCCAACTCTCTATCCCCGTCTCTCCCCCTCTACCTCTCTCCCCCCCTCTCCCCCCCTCTCGCCTCTCTCGCCCCTCTCTCCCCCTTACTTAACGACTTTGCTCCCCCTCACTCACCCCCTCTCTTCCCCTATCTCTCCCCACCCTCTGGCACCAATCTCTCTCTGCCCATCTTCATCTCCCATCCACTTTCCCTATCGCTGAACCCCACATCCTCTATCCCCAGCTCTCTGCCCATCCCACTCCCCTCCTCTCATACCCTCCCCACTTCCCTTTCCGCCCTGCTTCTCTCCCCTCCCTGACCCCTCCCACCCCCTCTCTCTCTCCTCTCTTTATCTCCCCACCTCTCTCTCGCCGAACCTCTCTACTCCCCTCTCTCGCCCCTCACCACCCTCACTCTCTCCCCCTCCCCTTCGCTCTACCGTACCCTGTCCCCCTCACCCCATGCTCTGCGCGCTCCTCTCACCACCCTCTCTCCCCCCCTCACTCCCCTCCTCTCTTCCCCTCCCTCTCCTCTTCTCCCCATCTCTCCCGTTTTCTCTCTCCTCTCTCCATACCCCATCCCGCCCTCTCACGCCCCCTGCCCCGCCTCTCTCTACCTATCTTTCTTTCTCCCCCTCTCTCTCTGCCACCATCATTCCCCTATCTCTCTCCTCCTTCCACTCTCCCAATCCCTCCACCCCTCACTCCCCTCCCTCTCTGGCCTCCCTCTCCACCTCCATCTCCCCCTCCCTCACCCCCCCTCCCCCCCCTCTCCCCTACTCTTCCCCGCTCTATCCCCACTCCGCCCTCCCTCTCCACCTCGTATACACCCCCTCCCTTTCCCCTAATCCTCCCCATTCCCCCTCCCCAAGATCTCTCCCACTCTCAACCTCGCCCCACCCTCCTCCCTTTCCTCCTCTCTCTCCCTCTTTAGACCCCTCCCATTGTCCCCCTCCGCCGCTCTGACATTCCTGTCGCCCAGCCCCCGTATTTATCTCCCTTCTCTCTTCTACCTTATCCCCTTCTCTACACCCCCTCCATCTCCCGTCCTCCCTCACCCCACACTCCCTCCCCACTCGCTCCCTTGCTCCACTCCCTCTCCCTCTCTCTCCCTTCCCCTCTCTCTACCCTCTATCTCTCCTGCTCTCTCTCCCACGCTCTGTATCCCCTTTCTCTCCATCTCTATCCACCTCTCTGCCCCCTCTCTCTCCCCGATCTCTCCCCTCAACCTCTCGCCCCCACTACCTCATCTTTCCTCACTATTCTTCCGACCTCTCTCACTCTCCCCTCTCTGTCTACTCAATCTTCCACTCTCTCTCGCTCTCACACCCTCTTCTCTTCCCATTGTCTCTCGCCCACCCTCTCCCTCCCCATCTATATGTCCCCCCCTCTCTCCCCCTCTCTCCCCCCTCCATCTCGCCCTCTCTCTCCCCCTCTCTCACCCCTCTCTCTCCCCATCTCTCTCTCCCGTCTCGCTCTCAACCTCTCTCCCTCCCAAAACCCCCTCTCTCTCTCCCTGTCTCGCCCCCTTTCCCTACCGCCTTTCTTTCGCCCTACTCTCTCCCTCCCCATCTATATCGCCCAACCCCTCTCTCCCTCCCTCTCCCCTCCCACTCACCCACTCACTCCCCCTCCCCCTCCCCTCTCTACATTTCTATCCATCTCTCTCCCTCACTGCCCCAACTCTCTCCCCCACTCACCCTTAACTCCCTCTCCTTACCCCCTCTCTCTCCCACCCCTCTCCCCCCCTTTGTCCTTCTCTGTCCCCATCTTACCTCTCCCCCCCCTCTCCCTCTCCCCTCCCCCTCACACCACCCTCTCACCCCTTCCTCTCAACCGTCTCGCTCCACGCACTTTCTAACCATCTCTCTCACCCTCTCGCCCACTTTTTATCTCGTGTCTCTCTCGCTCTATTCCTCCCCTCTCTCGCTATTCTCTCTCTCTCTCTCTCTCTCTCTCTCTCTCTCTCTCTCTCTCTCTCGTCTCTCTCTCTCTCTCTCTCTCTCTCTCTGTCTCTCTGTCGCTCTCTCTCCCCCTCTCTTTCCCCCTCTTTCCCTCCGTGCCGCCAACTTCTCCACTCCCTCCGCCTTCTCCTCTCCTCCCACTCAACCTTTCTCCCCTCCCTCACCCCCCCTCTCTCTCCCACCCACTATATCACCCTCTCCCTCCCTCAACACCCCCTCTCTCTCTCCCCTCTCCCCCCACTCGCCTCCCGCTCTCTCCCCCTCTCTCCGCCACTCTCTAACTCCCCTCCCTATCCCCTCTCTCCCCTCACTCCTTTCACACCCCTTCACTCCCCCTCCCATCCCTCTCTCCCCTCCCCCCTCACCCCTCTCTCTAAAACATCTCTCCCCTCTCTCTCACTCCTGTCTCCCACTATCTCCACACATCTCTTCACCACTCTTTCCCCTCTCTCTCCCCCCCTCGCTCACTTCCCACCCAATCCCCCTCTCTCTCTCTCTCTTCCCCCTCTCTCTACCCCCTCTCTCTCACACTCTCTCTCACCCTCTGTCTCCCACTCTCTCCACACATCTCTTCACCTCGATCTCCCCTCTCTCGCCCCCTCTCTCATTTCCCCCATCCCCTTCTCCCACCACCATTTCCACTTTTTTCTCTCTCACCCACTCGCTCTCCTCTCCTTTGTCTCACCCTCCCTATTCCCCCTCTCTCTCCACCTCTACCCCTCTCTCTCTCCTCACTCGTTCCCCCTTTCTCTTCCCCCTCTCTCCCCGCCTCTTGCCCCCTCTCTCTCCCGCTCTCATCGCCACCCTCTCCCCCCCCCCCTCTACCCCGCCTGTCCCCACCCCTCTCCCACCCAATCTCCCCCCCTTTCGATCCTTCTCTCTCCTCTCTCTAAACTCTGTCGCCCCCTCTTTCTCCTTCTCTCCTTTCTCGCCCCTCTCTCCTCTTCTCTCTCCCATCTCCCTCTATCTCTCCCCCTCACCCGTCCCCCCTCTGCCCCCGCCCCCATTTCTACTCCCTACTCCCCTTTCTCTCTCACCCTCCCTCTGGCCCTCCCACTCCGCATCTCTCTGCCCATCCAATTCCCCCTCGCCCCACTACCCCTCCCAACTCTACTCCCTCATTCCCTCTCAGCCCTCGCTCTCCACCTTCCTTCTCCCCACTCTCTACCCTCCCCCTCTCTAACTCTCTCCCACCACTTCTCCACCTCTCTCTTCCGCTCTCTCTCCCCCCACACTCTCACTCCACTTTCCGTTTCTCTCCATTCTCACCCCCCTCTTTAACTACCCCCTCCCTATTCCCCCCTCTCACCCCTCCTCGCCGCCGCTCCCTCTCCCCTCTCTCCTCCACGTCTCCTCAAACTCCCCCCTCCCTCTCCCCCCCCCCTTAGCATCCCCCTCATTCTCTTGCCCGCTGTCCTCTACCCCTCTCTCTCCCCCCTCTCTCGCTCTCCCTCTCCCCCCTCACTCCCTTCTCCCCCCCGCTCTCTACCCTTCCCCCTCTCAGATCCTCTCTCCCTCAGTATCTCTCCCTATCTTCCCCTCTGACTCCACCTCTACCCCCCTCTCCCACCCCCCGTACTCCCCTCCCTCTCTCCCCGTCCCCCTCCCCTCTCTCTTCCCACCTCTCACCTCTCTCTCTCCCCTTTCTCTCCCCTTTCTCTCTCACCCCCCTTACCCCTCCCCATTACATTCCCACCAAACTCCTTTCCCTCTCTCTCCCCTCTCTCCCCCACTCTCTCTTTCCTCCCCATCCTGTCCCTCTACCCTCTACCCCTCTCTCTCCCCTCTCTCTCCATCTCTCTTCCCTCCCCACATCTCTCCCCCTCTCTTCCCCCTCCCTCTCCCCCCCTCCCTCCCTCCTCTCTGACCATTCTCAATCCCCTCCCTCCTCCCTCACGTTCTCGCGCCCTCTCCACCTCCTCTCTCTCCCTCGCTCTCCCTCCCGCCATCACACCCCTCCCCACTCGGCCACTCGCTCTCCCCTCCTTCTCCCCACTCTCTCTCCCCTTGCCCTTCCCCTCCTCCTGCCACTTTGCCCTTCCCTCCTCCTGCCCGCCCTTCCCCTCGATCTCCCCTTTCTCTCCCACACTCTCTCTCTCTCCCTCTCTCTCTCCCATTCTCTCTCTCTCACCTTCTTCATCCCTCCTCTTTCTCCCTTCTCTCATCTGTCTCTCCCCACACGTTCATCGCCAACCCCCCCCCCCCCACTCTTACCTATCTTTTTTCCCTCCCTATCCCGCTCTCTCTTCACCTCTTCCCCGTCTCTCTCCACGTCTTTTCTCCCCCTCTCCTCATCTCTCTCCGCCGCTCTCTTCCCTCCCTTTCCTTCCTCCCTCTCCCCTCCCACTGCCCTCTTCTCTCACCTCCCACTGCCCTCCTCACTCTCCCGCAATCACTTCCCCTACCTCTCTCCCGCTCCCCTCACCCTCACCCTCCCCGTCCCTCTATCCCTCCAAGTCCCTCTCTCCCCTCCAACTTACCCTCGAAGCTCCTCCCTCTGCCCATTTCCCTCACGCCTACCATACCCCCCTCCTTCAACCCCCACTCCCCCAACTCCCCCCTCCTTCTCCCTCCCTCCCCTCTCTCGCCCCTCCCATCTACTCCACCAATCCCCCCTCCCCCCACCATCTCGCCCCTCCCCTCTCACCCCTGTTCTCCCACTCCAGCGTATCGCTCGCACCGCTCTCTCTCTCAACCTCTCTCTCCATCCCTCCCACCTCCGCATTCTCTCCCCCACACTCCCCCAGGCTCTCCCCACTCTCTCTCCCACCCCCACTCTGTTCCAACACGTCTCCCCACTCTCCTCCACCTCTCTCACACTCTCCTCCCCCAATCTCCCCCCACTCTCTCCACCCACTCTCACCCACCATCGCATCCCAACTCTCTCCACCAGTCCTCACCCCACTCTCCCCCACTCTCCCCCCACTCTCCCCCACTCTCTCCACCCACTCACCCACAACTCTCTCCACCCAGTCTCCCCCACTCTCCCCACATCTCCCCCACACTACCCCCATTCTCACGCCCACTCTCCCCCACTCTCCCCCACTCTCCCCCCACACTCTCCCCACACTCTCCCCACTCTCTCCACCCACCTCACCACCAGTTGCCCCCAACTTTCACCCACTCTCTCCCCCTCCTCCCTCTCCCCACTCCTCCCCACTCTCTCCACTCTCCCCAACTCACCCCCACCTCCTCCCCACTCTCGTCGCCCCCAATCTCCCCCCACTCCACCCCCACTTTAACCCCACTCGCCCCCACTCTCTAGAACA
>JAVHYY010001087.1:0-32897 GCA_035221665.1 Okamejei kenojei | reverse complement strand
CCTTGGCCAACTCGCTCAGACCCCCCCCCCCCCCCGGACCAGATTTTTCCCACACGAGGTTTTTAACTTTTATGATGCCATTATTTTAACTTCACTTTGGATTTAATCAGTTCAAAGTAAAAAAAAATGGGAATGGGGATCATTGGAACAAAATTAGCCCTCGTACATATTAACTGTAATGTAATAATGTATGCATGTTGGTAGGTCCAACAAAAACAAAGACCTTTTTATCATTTTGTTTTTATGAATACCACAGGAAAATATTTAGGTACTACTTCAAGATCACAGTTAATAGAATAATACTGCTATAATATATAGTTATTGGACTTTGCATTTTTCGGAAAAGTCGCAGCAGAGAGGAAGACTAGAGCAAAATACTGAAAATATTGGGGGGGAAAATGACTTCTGGCCAGTTTGATACGAAATAGGAA
Source organism: Okamejei kenojei (assembly GCA_035221665.1). Taxonomy (NCBI): domain Eukaryota; kingdom Metazoa; phylum Chordata; class Chondrichthyes; order Rajiformes; family Rajidae; genus Okamejei; species Okamejei kenojei. The sequence continues at coordinate 32,466 of JAVHYY010001087.1, read as the reverse complement.
AGAAATTATATCAGAATACTTATATAGCGAGTGAGTTTACTTTTATGGATGGGAATTTGTGTTTCACCAATTGATGACTATTCTTTGACAAAGGTAACTGGCATGTTAGAGAGAGTTAGATTAGAGCTCTAGGGGCTAGTTGGAGTCAATGGATATGGGGAGGTAAGGCAGCACGGGTTAATGATAGGGAACGAACAGCCATGATTCCCAATGAATGGCGGTGCTGGCACGAAGGGCCGAATGGCCTCCTCCTGCACCTATTTTCTATGTTATTACTATGTTTTGATAACAAGGAAGCCAATGAATGTAGCAAATTTTGTTTATCCATAATTTGCGGTCTGTGAAGTGCCCCTTTAAGGATTACTGCATAAGATAATCACCTTGGGACTTGAACGAAATAGTTAATGTCCGAGGGTGTCAGATATGGGGCTTTATGTGAGTGGGCCCAGATATATTGTCAGGCAAAAGGGGCTATGAGCAAGGCAAGTTTGCATCCAAGTCAAGGTCTGGAATAATACTAGGTGTTGTCATCAAAGAGCTCGGACCTGGTGTGTTCTGGCAACTGGGAACCTAAGCAGGGTACGCAGCTATGATCAGGGTATAATAGGAGGACAGGGTGTAAGGCTGAACTCAGACAGGAATGAGAGAAGGTATGCCAACTGGAGTCAGGACCAGGAGTAGTACCAAGGTGTTCAGTGAGACCAGGTGTCCAACATGGGCCAAGTGCCTTTGAATTGTTGTTATAATCTGATTTCCATACAAGAATACTGAGAGATATGTGATTGTGCACACAATCACTACCGCAAAAGGACTAAATCAGTGAAGCAAGAGATTCTTTATTTTCGAGTATCTGCAGAGTCGGGAGCCTCACCAAAGTTGAGACACACCGAAGTCATAAGGGTACACCCCCTTTATACACACAAATCTACAACCCAAACCTCCCCTCCTTTGACCTGCTACCAATCAACACTGAGGAGTGGACAACCTGTGGGTACTTCCCCCAGTACCTCCCACATCATACATCGCATGTCCCCATGTAATGAGCAGTTTTTTCTTGACCAAGAAGTGTTGTAATATACCATTTATTTATTAAACATGCTCAGTTTCTTCATGACCACCCTATTTTACTCACCTCCAAGTGAACTCTCTCACGATCTCCTATACCATCACTAAAGCTAAACTAAAAGTGACAAGGGTCCCATCTTACACTCCATTCTACTGATAGGATCTATCTACGTCACTCCCCTTCTAAACCGCTATACAATGCCATACTTCTTACTCAAGTGATGGGTCAGGTAACTTTTTATACACAGCTAGTGTCAGAAAACCCTCTCCCTGTCCCCAATCGTTTGAATCCTCTTTTTAAAGCCCCTTACAATATGGGGTTAATCACTTTATCCCTCACAATCCCCCTTTTCTTTGCCTACGCATCTATTGAATAAACCCAATTTCAAGTATCCCGTCAATTCGAATATGATGTAAATTGGTTCCTAATCTCCTTTTCCTGCAGATCATGGACCTTTCTGGCCGCATTATCATTATTTTCCTGTACTTCCCCTATCTCTCCCATAGGCCCATGACTATCAAACCTGCATCTGACTTATACTCTATGTAATAATTTCCCTAAACAAGTGGATGCCACAGGGGATAAAGCATCATCCCAGCCCCTGCCCATAGAAACACGAGTTCCCGGGGCTGTTCTCCACCATGTTTCCTCCGAGGGATGAAATCCACATCGGTTCCATACTCGAATTCTTACTTTGTATTGTAAACATGTGCCAACTTACGGATACCTTACAGATAATGTGCATCACTGCCTGTTCATATTGAGTCATCGATTTTAAACAGCAATTATACGAAGGTTGAATTTCCCGCATACCCCCCCCTCCTTCTTCTGCCAAGAGGTAATCTAGGGCCAACCGGTTCTGGTATATTGCTGCTCTCATCTGTGTCTGCTGCTTTGCCTGCATCTCCAGTGTCCCCATCCAAGTTTTTGTTATTTGTTGGTACATTACTGTCCAATAATGCCTGAAGCCTTATATCTGGTTAAACATGTTATACCGGGTTTTCGGTAGCCCCATGATCCATCCTGTGCCCAAGTGGCTGGTCCATAGTAGATAGATTATTTTTGCGGTGGCCATTCATCATCTTCCATTCCCCAATGTCATATTTTCCTCTTCTTTTCCGATATAGGTCATCAAAATACAGGATGGTTTCCAAGCGACCGCCCTTCTTTCGGTGTTTTTAACAGGAAAAATCCCATTGTACCTGTCCAATAGAGCAAACCCTAAGCTCAAATTTTGTTGGTAACACCGAGTATGCCTTGTGTCCCGCATATCCATAACAGTCTTCGGGGCCGTTCCACTAGAGTAACCTTGTTCCATATTCTTGCAAACACCGGGATTCCTTCATAAGGTTGTTCCCGTGTCAGTTCCATAGTCCAGTCGATTCCATTCCCATCGGTCTCCATCCAGATAGTGCAGTTTTCTGCCCGTCTTTCTTAGTTGGATACCATTTAGGCTCCTCTGGCCACCACACTCGGAACTGATTTGGCCACTGGGTGACGAATCGCTAGGCAGGGGCTGCTGCCCTACAAGGACAGCATCCTTTGCCCAGGGCCTAGCAATACACTCAGCTCCCAAACGGAGCGTCTGTCAGACCCATGCCCATCGGTCCTGTCCAACTGTCAGGTTCCCACTCCATCAGGTCCCATACTTCAACAATGGATCCTCTCCACGCCAACGTAAAGCTCATCAGTGGTCCCCCACAGACCCAATCAGTTTAGTCACATTCAGGATTCCACTATCCAGAGGCCAATCACAAACAATGATTTTTCCTCCTTCAGGGTCTCAATCCTGCTTCTTTATTTCATTCGTACAGTGACTGGTGCAATTGAGGCTGAGTAGGTGGGGGAGAGGAAGGTTTGTGACCACTACTTTTGTTAAACTTTAATTTTACTTCCCCCTTTATTTTATCTAAATGTCCATCTGAAGACCTGGAATGGGAGACCTAATTGTCGGCCCTGTCCCTAGTCCATACAAACCCATCCTCTCCCCTTTGGGGCAGTAACGTACCCAAACCATCCCTACATATCCTCTATTCTCTACCCTATAATACTTCTTTCCCCGTCCCTCACAAATAGTTCTAGTCCTCAGGATTATAGAAAGCACGTTCCATTGGAATAATAAGTAATATGATCTGGTTTCCACACCTCCGTATCTGATAGGGATTGATAACATTCATCACAGTTATTAACACTTTTACATACATTACATGCAGAGCAAACAATACCACATATGCTCACTTTCATACTGCTATTATACATATAATTTTTATTTTCTAAAAGTTAATGTAGGACTTATTTTCTAGCTTCACCCATCCACTGTTCTACTTTATCAGGAGCCGAGTGGATCAATGAGTCCTTTAACCCGGATCGCGTGGGTCCACCCTTTTCTTTTGTTCGTACTGCTGTCTCGGTTGGGTCAGAAATACTAAGGGATGGTCCGGATCCACCAGGGCTGGATTTCTCCCTCCTTCCAATTCTTGACATTACCTCTTCTAATGTTCTTACCATACTATGTTTCACCATTATCTTAATATGTATTTATTATTTCCCTGATTATCGTACCTGTTCACATCCCCGAAAAAAACCTTATCCATTACCTATCTCCTTACTAGCCTTCCTTGACCTCTTCCTTTGAATCCTTCCCTCCCTTGGGGGACCCAAGTCCTGTCTGGACTTATATCACAAGATTTATTTCGCTCCATATAGGGAGAATTTGAGGATACATTTATTATCGGCAATGGAATCTCCTGGCCCCTGTATTGGCTCTGTCATAGGACTCACTGTGTGTCGTGCATCACTTATTTTCAGACTTTTCAAACCATGTTCTGTTGTTACTAGGGCAACATGTCTTTACTTTTTCACGCTCTTTTCTTTTGAGCCTCCAAGTTACATAATTTGCATCATTTTCTCTGCAACCTCTTCCTGCTGGTCTGCAAGTCTTTTCCATATCTTTGCGATATTTTCTCAACCTCATTGACTCAAATATGATCACTGAAATCAGGGTGGGTAAACTAGATTACAATTCCACCACCTCCTCCAATCTAGACTTAGACTTTTAGGAGGGACATGACATCCACCACAGTGTTCAAAATAATAGTGTTTCATTAACTGGTGCCTTCTATTTTGTCAGTTTCCAGTCTCTCACCTTTTCAGCTTGTACTCTCCAGATAGGCTGCGGATCTTTTGTCTGAGGGCCTGCCATACCCTCTGCCTGACTGTGTCAAACGCAGGCCATTGTTTATTGCATTGTTCACAAGCATTTTTATACCAGCCATCTTCAGGAGTTCTGTCATTTAGTGTTTCCTATCACTTTATTCACACCAACAGTGCCTTCAAAATCTGCCATATCCAATAATTGTCCCACAAAGCCATAATCCATTGCCTGCCCCATTCAGGATATTGTGGTAAGGTATTCTTAGCCCTCTCAGTTTATGGGTTCCCCAAAGGATAATCTGTGCCTGGCCTGCTCTATCTTTTGAAAGCTAGTCTCATCAATTTATCCCTCTGCTTCACACACTTTAATCCGTTCTGATCTGCCCTTTATTTCTCATTCTAAAACTCAATTTCTTACTGCCTCAGGATAGTTTATCCTCCTTTGCAAATTTATTCACCTTCCTTTTAAAATCTTCCAACTGACTTCTCGAATCTCATATTTTTACCACCACCCCTTGTACCTCGGGGGGACAGTCACACTTATCCCGTCCTACCCCTGAGATTCTTAACTTGATTTTTCACCCAATCCCATTCCTTCCAGTACCTTAGTTACGCTTGATTCCTCGCGCCACCGAATTAACCAAAATACCATATCCTCTCCCTGGGGTCCTAAATTTCAAGTATTGACCAGGGTCCCCATGTGTATCCCATACACCCCAGGGAGTAGGACCCCCCGACTTCCCTTAATCTCCTCACATGAGTGAGTGTACGACCTGCACCTCCCTTCGTAGCCTGGGACATTCTCTCATTGAAATGACCTCCTCGTTACAATAGTACACCGGGATGGCCCCGTGTACCATCCTCCTGATCCTTGTAACCTTGTTTCCCAGGGACCCCAACTTCGGTCCCTCCATTCCACCTCTTCCATCCAACTATCTGTGGCATATAATTCATAATTAACACTTCCATCTTATCACACATTTATCGTGACAGTATCTTCCTTGGGCCACTTCCTCTCACCAATTCTTCCTTTTATTTCTCCTAATTTCTCAGAGTGCTTTCTTTAGATACAGGGAACTTTTTACTTAGCAATTCAACTGCAGTTATCTTAAACTTATTGTATTATCTTTCTTTGTGCACTATATCCAATTGTTTGCATCTTACAAAACAGGTAAAATACAACATATAAAGCAAACCAGTACAACCTTCACTTTTTTCTGTTGAACAGGGCGATCAAAGGTGAATACCCCTTTAACTCATGTTTTAACTCACTGTCTGCCAACTCCTTTTTTTTCTCCCTGGGCCCCATTAAGTTATTATCCTTCTCCAACCAGAATGTTTATCTAAACAAACCATAAAAGCTAAAAGCTGCTTGTTTGTTCAGCAATTAACTTATTTCAATTTTGTTCAAACCATTCTCCCCTACAATTTCCCAAATTGCAATTCCTAGTTTAAATACATACGACTAACAATTTTCCAAATTAACTTTACTGGAAAAGAAAAATCAACAAAGCCCAAGCAACCTACATTTTCCAACTTTCCCCTTTTAAGTTGCGATGATACAAAGTGATGTCCGTTACCAGCTTTCGTAACCCCCTCATTGCTTACAATTTTTTAAAGGAGCACACACACCTACCCTTACAGCATGAGGCAATACAGCAAACAAACCTATCACATAAGACATACAAACTTCCTCATTCATACAAAAACCGTTTTTTACACACAAATCACATTAGTTCCATTCTTACTTCAATGAGATTGTGTGAAACAACTCATTATTTCTTTCATAGAAACATAGAAACATAGAAATTAGGTGCAGGAGCAGGCCATTCGGCCCTTCGAGCCTGCACCGCCATTCAATATGATCATGGCTGATCATCCAACTTAATATCCTGTACCTGCCTTCTCTCCATACCCTCTGATCCCTTCAGCCACAAGGGCCACATCCAACTCCCTCTTAAATATGCCAACGAACTGGCCTCACTACCTTTCTAGGCAGAGAATTTCCACAGATTCACCACTCTCTGTGTGAAAACAATTTTTCTCATCTCGGTCCTAAAAGACTTCCCCCTTATCCTTACACTGTGACCCCTTGTCCTGGACTTCCCCAACATCGGGAACAATCTTCCTGCATGTAGCCTGTCCAACCCCTTAAGAATTTTTGTAAGTCTCTATGAGATTACCCTCAATCTTCTAAATTCCAGCGAGTACAAGCCGAGTCTATCCAGTCATGTTCTTCATATGGAAGTCGTGCCATCCCAGGAATCAGTCTGAGAACCTCTCTGTACTCCCTCTATGGCAAGAATGTCTTTTCCCAGATTAGGAGACCAAAAACTGTAACCGCAATACTCCAGGTGTGGGCCTCACCAAGACCCTGTACAACTGCAGTAGAACCACCCTGCTCTTGTACTCCAAATCCCTTTTGCTATGAATGCCAACATACCATTCGCTCTTCTTCACAGCCTGCTGCACCTGCAATGCCTACTTTCAATGACTGGTGTACCATGACACCCAGGTCTTTCATGTGCTTCTCCTTTCTTTTTAACTTTTCGTACTCAAAACATTTGGCACTGTGATTTTCCTTAGATTTTTCTTAGATACTCTGAATAATTCTGCACATCCGTGCCACCAGACTGAACTCCCCCTTATTGGTTCCTTTGGTTAATCAAATAACAGAACTTAATCATAGTCTCCTTATCTTTTACCCCGGGGCTTCCTTCTCCCCAAGATTGCCACATTCGCCCCAATGGAATATCAGGCAGAATGTGCGGCTCTTCACCAGTGTGAGCCTTGTTTCCCCTGTTTCCCCCCCCCCCGGACTCTTACTTTTCCCTCCCGCTCCGGTTTATCTTTATCTTATCAGACTATTCCCGTCCGACAGACCCCGGTCGCCCAGGCAATACTTAATAGTCAGTTTTCTTACCCGGGTCTTGTGCACAAGAATCGATCGACCGTCCCTTGTTTATTTACCTGACACTCCCTCTTGCTTCCTGGTCTTTTGCCCGACTATCACTCTTCGCTCCAAACGGCGCTGATGGGCAAGCAGGCAGATCAGAGACCTGCTGAAATCAGCAGGTGCACCTTCCTTCCTTCTTTGCCCTCCACCGAGCAGCCGGTGTGGGGTGATCGCGGACAGCCCCACAGTTTTGTGAGTTATGCGATGTGCTCACAATTCACTACTCAAAGACTAAAATTGTGAAGCAAGAGGATTCTTTATTATATTTGCGAGTCCTGCAGAGTCCGGGTGGCCTCTCCAAGTTGAGTACACAACCGAAGTCAGAAGGATAAACCCCCTTTATACACACAAAATCTACATCCAACCCCCTCCGTTGACACCGCTCCAATCAGGACACTGGAGGTGGACAAAACCCTGTAGTACGTCCCCCAGTACTCCCACAAATCATACATCGCATGTCCAGGGTAATGAAGCATTTCTTGACCAGGGGTGTGTGTAAATATTCATTTATTTTATGAAGCTGCTCAGTTGTTCATGACATACCTAGTTTTATTTACTAAACAACCTTCCAAGTGACTCTCTCAGTTCTCTATATCAGCACTAAAGCCTAAGCTATAGTGACAAGGGTCCCATCTATCACTCCATTCTACTGATAGGGATCTATCTACATCAATCCCGTCTACCGCTATACAATGCTATTACTTCTTACTCAAGGATGGGTCTGGTAACTTTTATACACAGCTGTGTCAGAACCCTCTCCCTGGCCCCTATCGGTTTGAATCCTCTTTAAAGCCCCTTACAATAGTGGGGTTTAATCACTTTATCCCTCACAATATATTATAGTTTCGGCAGAAATTTATTCAACCCCACTGACGATGATCAATATATATGCTCCGAATTTCTGATAACTCCCCCCTCTCTCTCTTCCCCCCCTCCCACTCCCTCCCCCTCCCGCTCTCCCCTCTCCCCTGTCTCCTTCTCCCCCTCTCCCCTGGTCTCTCCCCCTCTCTCTCCCCCCCTCTCTCTCTCCCCTCCTCTCTTCCCCCCTCCCTCCCTCCTCCCTCCCCCCCTCTCCCCCCTCATTCGCCCCCTCTCTCCCCCCTCTCCCCCAACCTCTCTCCCCCCCTCTCCCTTATCCCCCCTCTCCCCCTTCTACTCTCGCCCTACTCTCATCTCCCCCCTCCCCCCCCTCTCTCCCCCCCCTCTTCTCCCCCTCCCTCCACCCCCCTCTCTCCCCCCTCTCTCCCCCCCTCTCCTCCCCCTCCCCTCTCCCCCGCTCTCTCCCCCTCTCTGCTCACCCCCTCTCTCTCTCTCCTCGCCCCCTCTCTCTCTATCTCCCCCCCTCTATCTCTCCTCCCCCTCTCTCTCTCTCTCGCCCTCTCTCTCTCTTCCTCCTCCCCCCCTCCCTCTCTCTACCCCCCTCTCCTCCCATTCTCCCCCTATCTCTCTTCGTCTGCTCTCTTGCTCCTCCCCCCTCTCTCTCTCTCTCCCCCCCCTCTCTCTCTCTCTCCCCTCTCTCTCCCCCTCTCTCTCTCTCCCCTCTCCTCTCTCTCTCTCTCTCCTCTCCTCTTTTTTTTTCTCCTTTCAAAAACTTTATTCAACGCAATCATATGAAACATCACATCAGAACATGGTCAGAAATTGCACTATAACAAATAATCATTATAGTCCAACAGTGCATTCATTGTTTACAATACTCTCAACCCCACGCAGTGACCAGCGCCCACGGAAGGCCTCCAGAGTCCCCGTGGACACCGCGTGTCCCCTCTCCAGGGACACACGCGCACGGACGTGGGCCTGGAAAAGGGGCGGGCAGCCGACTCTAGCCTGACCATCGACCACCCGCTGCCTGGACCCGCGAATGGTGCACCCCATCATCTCTCCTCTCCCTCTCTCTCTCTCTCCTTTCAATCTCTCTCTATCTCACCTCCTCCTCTCTCCTCTCTCTCCTCCTCTCTCATCTCTCTCTCTCTCCTCTCTCTCTCATCCTCTTCTCTCTCTCTCTTCTCGCTCTCTCCTCTCTCGCTCTCTCGCTCTTCTCGCCTCTCCTCGCGCTCTAGCATCCTCAGCCCTCTCCCATCCTCTCCATCGCCATCTCCTCTCTCCCTCCTCCCCGCATCTCTCTCTCTCTCCCCCCTCATCCTCTCTCTCTCTCCCCCCATCCCCATCTCTCTCTCTCTCTCCCCATCTCGTCACTCTCTCCCCTTCCTCCCCTCCCCATCTCTCTCTCATCCCCTTCCCCATCTCTCTCTCCCTCACCTCCACCTCCCCATCTCTCTCCCTCCTCCTCTTCTCCCACCCTCCTCTCTTCTCCAACCCCCTCTCTCTCCCCCTATCTCTCCCTCTCTCACTCCCCCCCTCTCTCGCCACTCTCTCCATCTCCTCCCCTTCAACTCTTTACCTGTCCGTAGTCCTTGGTCCATTGAGCAAGGTGCTGTCGTCAAAGGCATTTGATGCTGGACTTGTTCGGGGTGGCCAAAGGACTGAGGAGAGAGCAGGAGAGAGAAGGGGAGAGGTGAGTGAGAGAGGGCGAAAAGGGTGGGAGGAAAGGGAGGGTAAGATGTGGGATGAGATAGTGGGAGGGTCACTAGACAATATACATTAGGTGCAGAGGAGGCCATTTGGCCTTCGAACCACACCACCAATCAATGTGATCATGATTGGATCATCCCAAATCAAGTACCCCGTTACTGCCTCTCCCCATATCCCCTGACTCCCTATCTTTCGAGCCCTAATCTAGCTCTCACTTGAAAGAATTCTCCTCCTAGGTATACAGCCTCCACCTTCCTCCTGAGACAGAGAATTCCACACTTTCACAACTCTCTGCGTGGAAAAGTCTTCCCTCGTCTCTGTTCTAAATGGCTGACCCCTTTTATTCTAACTGTGGCCCCTGGTTCTGGACTCCCTCAACATCGGAACAGCATGGCCTCCGAAGGGGGGATGCGCTGGGTGCGACACGCACCCCCCTTTTTTTTCCGCAAGAAGAAAGAAAAAAAAATTCCCCAGAATTTTTTTTTTTTTTATAAATCAGGACACAATCAGCGTTTCCACTGTCAGAAATCGCCTAAAATTCTGTTCCGGCCGCTGGGGGAGGAAAAAAATTGTGCCCATGCCCGCGCCTGCTCAGGTGGGGAAGCTGCTCAAAATTAACGCCGTCCTCTCCACGTTGAGCAAGTGGGCCCGGGCAGATCAGGACTCCATTTGTGCTACACCCATTGAACTCGATACCTCGTGTCTACTCCAGGTAAGTAGTGGAGAGGGGGATGGGGTGTGCGGTTTCTCTGCTTCCCGCAGCCCGGTCCACGTTTTCAATCCCTGGCGTCGGGGTCCCTGGGAGGGGTGCGGGTGTGTGGTGTGCACCCTCGGTCCAGCATTTTCCCAATCCCACGGGAGGCGGGGGGTGGCGGGTGTGGTGTGTGTGGTGCCCCCCCTGTCCAGCGTTTCCAACCATGGGCGGGGGGTGCGGGTGTGTGAAGGATGTGTGCCCCCCGGTCCAGCGTTTCATCCATGACGTCTGAGACTCGGCGGGAGCGGCTGTAACCCCATTAACCAGGTGGCCACTCCCTCAGCCTCCCCCAGCCATCTTCCAGCTCTCGCCACCCGCGCTGGGACCTCGTGCCCCCGCTGACCCCCGCCTGGGCTGCGGCCGCCCCTGACTTGCCTCACCCGCCCCCCTGCTGACCCCGCTACTCAGGTATGTAGTGGAAGGGGTGGTGGGGTGGTGCGGCGTGCGGTGTCTGCCGCCCCGCCGCCAGGATCCGAGCGTTTCCCCATCCGTGGCAATCGGTTGTCCCCGGGGGGGTATGCGGGTGTGGAGCAGTGTAGTGCCCCCCGGTCCCAGCATTTCCATCCCGCATGTGCGGGTGTGCTGTGTTGCCCCCCGGTCCCATCGTTTCCATCCATGGGAATGCGGGTGGTGGTGTGTCCCTCCAATTCACCCCCGGTCCAGCGTTTCCATCCACGGGTTGTCGGGGTGGAGGTGCGGGTGGTGGTTGGCTCCCCGATCCCAGCGTTTGCCATCACACGAGGGGTGAGAGTGTGGTGTGCGCCCCGCCATCCAGCGTTTCCAATCCACGGTGGTCGGAGCCCTGTAACCCCAAACAGATGCAACTACGCCCTCGCCTCCCCCAAAGCCATCTTCCGCCCTTGGCCACCTCCACTGGGCCTCGCTGCCCCCGCTGACACTCAACTGGGCCTAGCAGACCTCCGCTGGGCCTCGGCCGCTCCCGCTGGGTCTCGCCACCCCCGCGGGCCTTGCCGCCCCCTTGCTGACCCCCCCGCCTATTCCCCGCTGGGCCTCGCTGCCGCGCCGCTGGACTCGCAGCCACTTAATCTTCGCCCCGCCCCGCCAGAAAGAGGGGGGGAGGGAGAGAGATGAGAAGGAAGGGGAGAGAAATTATGGAGGGGAGAGGAAAGGGGGAATATCTTTATATGAGATTGTAAAATTGAGGATAAGGTTTAGAGGCTATCAATATTTTTTTCCTCATGAATAATACAAACATTGGAATGCATTCTTGCCTTATAACAATATTGAAAAATATGAATTCAATGTTTTGTCACTCTTTTTTGAAGCATATCTTGTAATATAATGTGAATAAACAAAAATCTGCAGATGTTTTTCCAGGTCATCGTGGATCTGCCCTGCAGTAATGCAGCAGTCCGTTGATGATAGTTTGCTTGCTGTGGAAGCTCGGCAACAGATGGAGTTGGAAGATCTCCTTGTGCAGTAAAAACCAAAGGTTAGATGGAAAACTTTATCACCAATTTTTATTCAGAGCTAATTGTGATTCTTCTCCTTCCATCTTTATAACAAAAAGTATTTAACCAATACTATTTTAATAAACTTAGTATAAAATATTGGAAATTTATTAAATATACATTTTAATGGATCATTATATACAAATGTAACATTTCCATTTCTAGGGCCATTTTCAAAGCCAATCGCCTAATCGTTAAAGATTAATGGACACTATATTTCATAAAATTGGCACTATATTTCAGTGGGGTGCCTCAGGGATCTGTGTTGGGTCCACGTGTTTTGTCATGTACATCAATGATCTGGATGATGGGTGGGAAAATTTGGATAAGTAAGTATGCAGATGATACTAAGATAGGTGGTGTTGTGGATAATGAAGTAGATTTTTTAAAGTCTACAGAGAGATTTGGGCCATATGGAAAAGTGGGCTGAAAGATGGCAGATGGAGTTTTAATGCTGATAAGTGTGAAGATGCTGACATCTTGGCAGGACAAATCAAAATAGACGTACATGGTAAATGGTAGGGAATTGAGGAATGTTGTGGAACATAGGGATCTAGGAACTGTGCATAGTTCACTCTTGAAGGTGGAATCGCACATGTAGATAGGGTGGTAAAGGAAAGCCTTTGGTAGTGCTGGCCTTTATAAATCAGAGCATTGAATATAGGAGCAGGGAAGTAATGTTAAAATTGTACAAGGCATTGGTGAGACCAATTCTGGAGTATGGTGTACAATTTTGTCACCTAATTATAGGATGGATGTCAACAAAATAGAGAGAGTACAGAGGAGATTTTACTAGAATGTTTGTCTGGGATCCAGCAACTATGTTACAGAGAAAGGTTGAACAAGTTAGGTCTTTATTCTTTGGAGTGCAGAAGTTAAGGGGGGACTTGATTGAGGTCTTTAAAATGATGAAAGGGATAGACAGAGTTGACGTGGATAAGCTTTTTCCCATTAAGGGTAGGGAAGATTCAAACAAGAGGGCATGACAAGCGAATTAAGGGACGGAAGTTTTGGGGTAACGTGAGGGGGAACTTCTTTACTCAGAGGGTGGTGGCTGTGGTGGAAATGAGCTTCCAGCAGAAGTGGTGGAGGCAGATCGATTTTAACCATTTAAAAAGTAAAGTGGATAGGTATATGGACGGGGAGGGAATGGAGGGTATGGTCTGAGTGCAGGTAGATTGGGACTAGAGGAAAACAAATGGTCGCATAGACTGGAAGGGCCGAGAGGGCCTGTTTCCGTGCTGTAATTGTTATATGGTTTATATGGTTATATGGTTATAATACAATAGGGACAAACTACACAAACACCTGTAATGTGCTCGATTGTAATAATGTATTGTTCTTTCAGCTGACCGAATCACTGTTCCTCGATACACGTGACAATAAACTAAATTGAAAAGCCTTATTTCCCTTCCATAGGACAAATGCGGATGGCTTGAGTAAGTCAGCGGACAGGCTGCATCAGGAGGAATCGGTGACGGTTTTTGGAGTCGAGACCCTACTTCAGACAGTCTCGACCCGATCAATCGTTCCCTCATTCCTACTCTCCAAGATGCAGCCTGTCCCGCATCGAGTACTACTACACAGCTTTTTGTGACTACAGTTCCGGAATGTGAATTGTACACTGGACCTTCATTGAACAGTTTTCTGGATTCCCGTTGCCATTTACTGGCTGCACTTCACTAGTGATTTACGCAGGGTCGAAGAACTGTGAGTCTCCGAAAATAGAGATGAGGATGCGTAGAAGGAAATAGTATAAATGTTAGCGTGTTGTGAACTAATGCAATGCTGAGATATTACATATTTGTGGTGTTGCTTGCACATTATATCTGGGATGTGTCCCTTTTACGGGCTGATTTGAGTAGTTATCTTGTTTATTATTTTTTACTTTGGGACGGACAGAATGCAAAAAAGAACAGACGCTTTGTATATGTTGAAAATAGAAAATATCACAAACCTAGACCTAAACCGTTGGGGACTGGAGACACTGCTGGCAGGTGGGGTGGGTATTGAGGGTGAGTGCCGGGGGTGGGAGGGGGGGCGTAATTGGGGGGGGGGGGGGTTTCTCCTACCACCTCCGGTGTTTGTGTTCGTACCCGTGTTGTCCGTGATCCCGAAGGGCCGCCTAGTAACTGATGGTGGCCTCAGCGCAGAGACTTTGTGAAATTCTGTAAGAAAGTAACATATCTGGAATATAAATCGATGATGATTTATCTGGGTGCGTTTTCATCTTATTCGTTGAATAATAATTCACTGCACTTCCCATCACAGACGCTGCTGTGGTTGGCGGAGTGTTCCAGTGCTTGCAGCAGCCGCCAGCGAGATCCAACAACGTGGGGTTCTGCCTGTGTGGACTTTGTTCATTTTCAACCCGTCCCCACGTGCTTTACCCGCGTGTGCTCCGGTTTCCTGACACTTTCCCGAAGGTGCGAGGGCTCTCGTTTGAATTGGCTGCTTGATGTGGACCCCAGTGTAGGTTAGTGGGGGTGGAGGGAAGGGGGAAAGGGTAGGGTGAAGGGAGGTGATGGTACGAGCGCGATAAATGAGTGCAGACAGTGGGGCAGATGGAATACAGTGCGTGAGTGGCGGCACAACACAGGGTTGAGACACAAGAGCCAGGAGATACTGGAATTTGAACAAAAAACTAATTGCCGGACGATTCAACGGGTCAGGCAGCATCTGTGGCGGGACATGGATATTCACGCTTGGAATCGTGATCCTCAGACTTGATGGACCGATTGGCCTCTTGTATTTTGAATCGTGCGTAAGAAAGAACGAGCCTTCCCCTTGAAAAAGAACATGAAATTTCCCCTTGAACCGTGCGGCCGTTGGTATGACTTAATACAACTTGATTGTACTCGCATACGGTATGATTTGAATGGATAGCACGCAGCAAAGTGTTTCATTGCACATCGTTTCATGTGAAACAATAAACCAAATGATATCAATACCACCATGTTGTTGTCACCGTGTTAGTGAACAACTGCAGTCCCATTCCGACCCCCTGGAAAACTGAAGGGAGCGACAATCAACTGCCACGGATACAAATAATGTCATACACAAGAAAGGGCAGATGCTGGTTGACAAAAAGTGAACACATGGGGTCTGGAGAAATTTGGAAATGTCATCCGTCACCCATATCCTTCTCTCCAGAGATGCTGCCTGCCCGCTGAGTTAAAGAGTTAATGGCAGGTACAAGTTCTAATGAGTTAATGGCAGGTAACAAGTTCTAAAGCGCTAATGGCAGGTACAAGGTTTCACGGGCACCTGCCATTAGCGCCACGAGTCGCTAAGTTGAGCATGCGAGTTCCGAACGTTCCCGCTACGTTGATTGTACGTGATTACGCGAGTGAAAACTTGGGGTCACTCGTGGGTCAACTCGCACCGTGAGACGGGTTTGAGTAATTATTTTACTCGTGGACATTTTTTCAACATGTTGAAAAATCTTCACGAGTTACCACGTTTCCCAAGTACCTGCCGTTAGCACTAAGAATTGGCATGTTGGCCTTTATAACAAGGGGAATCGAATATAGGAGCAAAGAGGTCCTTCTGCAGTTGTACAGACTCTAGTGAGACCTACCGCACCTGGAGTAATTGTGTGCAGTTTTGTTCCCCTAATTTGAGGAAGGACATTCCTGCTATTGAGGGAGTGCAGTGTAGGTATACAAGGTTAATTCCCGGGATGGCGGGACTGTCATATGCTGAGAGAATGGAGCGGCCTGGGCTTGTACACTCTGGAGTTTAGAAGGGTGAGAGGGGATCTCATTGAAACATATAAGATTGTTAAGGGTTTGGACACCCTAGAGGCAGGAAACATGTTCCCGATGTTGGGGGAGTCCAGAACCAGCGGCCAAAGTTTAAGAATAAGGAGTAAGCCATTTAGAACGGAGACGAGGAAACACTTTTTCTCACAGAGAGTGGTGAGTTTCTGTGGAATTATCTGCCTCAGAGGGCCGTGGGGCAGGTTCTCTGGAAGCTTTCAAGAGAGAGCTAGACAGGGCTCTTAAAAATAGCGGAGTCAGGGGATATGGGGAGAAGGCAGGAACGGGGAACTGATTGGGGATGATCAGCCATGATCACATTAAATGAATGTGATATGAAAGTGAATTAGGTGTCAAATTAAACTTATTTTTATGTTTTATCTGCACGCTGCGGGGGGTCGATTGTGATTGTTGCCGCCATTTTGAAGGATGGCCTCAACACCATCATGGCGTTGGTTCCACTACAATCTTCAGCTCACTGTTCTGCTGTAAATTATCTGTCTTGTTTTCAGCTTCCCCAATAACAAAGAAAGGGGAGGAAATATTATTGTTTTCTGTCTATATTATTCTGTCCTGAATATGTTATTTTCTGTTGGAGGAGAGGAGAAGGGGGGGGTGGGGGAGAAAGGGGAGAAGGGGGGAAGGGGAGAGGAGAAAGGGGGAGAGGAGGGGGGGGGGAGGGGGGGAAAAGGGGGCAGGAAAAGGGGAGGGGAGGGGAGAAGGAGAAGGGGGAGGGAAAGGGGGAAGGGAGAGGAAAAGGGGGGTGAGGGGAGAGGAGAAGGGGAGGAAAAAGGGGAGGGGAGGAGAAGGGGGGGAGAAGGGGAGAGGAGAAAGGGAAGGGGAGAGGGAAAAGGGGGGTGAGGGAGAGGAGAAAGGGGGGGAGGGGGGAGGGGGCGAGGAGAGGGGGGTGGGGGAGGGAGAGAGGAGAAGGGGGGAGAGGAGAGTGGGGGAGAGGGAGAGAGAAGTGGGAGGAGGAGGGGAGGAGAATAGGGGGGAGGGAGAGGGAGAGGAGAAGGGGTGTGGGGAGTGGAGGAGGGGGGCGGGTAAAGAGAAGGAGGGGTGGGGAGAGAAGGGGATGGAGAGAGGAGGGAGAGTAGGAGGAGGGGGTAGATAGGGAGGGGGTAGAGAGGGGATACAGCACGTCTCCATTGCTCTCTATCTGTATCTTTGCTTATAATCACCACCACTGGTTGTCACAAAACATATCCTATACCCACTAGGGCAATTTTTTACATTCACCAAGCCAATTAACGTGCAAATCAGGTTCGTCTTTGGAATGTGGGAGGAAACCGGAGATCTGGGAGAAAACCCACGCAGGTCACGGGGAGAACGTGCAAACTCCGCACAGACAGCGCCCGTAGTCGGGATCGAACCCGGGTCTCCAACGCTGCATTTTGCTGTAAAGCAGCAACTGTACCGCTGCGCCACCGTGAATCCCCGGGGAGAGTGGCGCCGTTTGTCAACCGGGTCCCCGCTCATCAGTGAAGGAAGGGGTTCCTGCGGCCGCAGCCGCCCTGTGACGCCCCGAGTTTATGCATCACCGGGCAGAGAAGGGTCTGCCGTGGGGAGCAGCAGAATGAGGCCAGTCGGCCCATCTAGTCTACTCCGCCATTCAATCATGGTTAGACACAAAAAGCTGGAGTAACTCAGCGGGACAGGCAGCATCTCTGGAGAGAAGGAATGGGTGACGTTTCGGGTCGAGACCCTTCTTCAGTCTGGTTACGGATAAGGGAAACGAGAGATATAGATTATGAATTTTTTTTTCTTAGACTCAATCATGACTGGTCTATCTCTCTCTCTCAACCCCATTCACCTGCCTTTCCCCATAACCCTGACACCCGTACAAATGAAGAATCTGTGTCAATCTCTGCCTTAAAAATACCTAATGACAGCCATCTGCGGCAATGAATCCCACAGATTCACCACCCTCCAACTCCAAGAAATTCCTCACCTCCAAACTAAAGATACATCCTTTAATTCTGAGGCTGTGCCCTCTGGTCCTAAGGCTCTCCCACTGTGGAAACATCCTCCTCCACATCCACTCTGTCCAGACCTTTCACTATTTGATGGGTGTGGAGGGTGCAGGGAGGGTTCATGAGGATGGGGGTGGGGTTTGTAGGGTACAGAGAGGGTTTGGGAGAGAGGGTGCAGAGAGGTTCAGAAGGGATGTGGAGTGTGCGCCTGAGGGTAATGGGAGAGGAGGTGGGATGTGGTGGACCTAGAGATGGTTCAGTAGTGTGGGGATTGTGTGTGGAGTGTTCAGGAGGGTGAGGATGGGGTGTGCAGGGTGAAGAGGGTTCAGGAGGGTGAGGATTGGGTGTGGACGGTTCAGGAGGGGGAGGATGGGGTGTGGGAGGGTGAAGAGAGGGTTCAGGAGGGTGAGGATTGGGTGTGGATGGTTGAGAGGGAGGATGGGGTGTGGAGGGTGAAGAGAGGGTTCAGGAGAGGGAGGATGGGGTGCGAGGGGGTGAAGAGAGAGCTCAGGAGAGGAGGATGGGGTGTGGAGGGTGAAGAGAGAGAGTTCAGGAGGGTGAGGATGTGTATGGAGGGTGTGGAGAGGGCTCGGCAGGGTGGGTGGGTGACAGCATGGTGCCAGATGGGGTGACTGTGGGAAATGTGAGACCATCCTCGCCGGCAGATAATGAAGCATCAATGCTGTGTTGTGTGAATGTTTTTGTACTATTATACAATTAACATGGTGCCTTGCTGCAGCAGCACCAAGAGTATTAGATAACATTTATTGACATAAATAAGGACTAATATTGCATCAAGTTTCATCAGGCTGGTGTTGTCGTGTGTCGCGAGACCGATGCTCAGCCTCTGTCCTTTAGTGTTTAGAGGAATGAAGGGATGACCTGAATGAAATGTCCATAGGATTGAATGCCTACTGGGGGTTATGTTTATGCTGCATGTCGAAAAGTATTTAATTGTTCCATTGTATGTGTGAGAATTTAAACACTCTGGGGGCCCGGGAGCGAGTGACTCCTGGTTTTTTATTCCCCCTGTGACTGGGGTGGGGGCCCGGGAGCGGGGTGTAATAACATTTGGGGGCCGCCCGGCGAGCGTCGGCTTTGGGGATCGCGGGCCCGCGCAGCTGTCACCACCCATTCATTGACCACACACCAGACGTCCCCGCGCATTTTTGGGGGTCCTGAGTAACACGCACGCGCGGGTTGGTCGATTGTGGCGTTCATTTTTGAAACTGCCTCGGTCTGTGGTCACCACCACATCGACAGGGTCCTCTCTCCTCCCTCTTCTCCTCCCTCCCTCCGCCCCCTCTCTATCCCCCCTCATCTCTCCCCCCCTCTCTCTCCCCCTCTCCTCCATCTCCCCCCTCTCTCTCCCCCTCCTCTCCCCCCCACAACCTCTCCGTCAGTCAAATCTGTGGGGGACTTGGGGTGGTGGTCGGTGTGGGTTTCTGGGGTGCTTGTTTTTCTGACTCTGAGGAACGGTGGAAACAATGGCTGCCCAGCTCCACCCAAGTGTAAAATGTGCTTGGGGTTCCTGTCTTCATCACTCTGTCTACGAGTGGTGTACCATCCATCTCCCACTACCGTTGGTCATTTGCCGTTTCAATACATTGAGGACAGAGGAAGCCAGTTTCATTTCGACCCACAATGTCTTTGCCGGTTGTGCCAGACTTCATCGGTCAGATCCCACACTTCTGGTAACTAGTCTTCAAGCACACATTTTTACTGTATCAGTTTTTTTTTTCTTTAACGGTAATTTTGGCTGAGTTCCAGATCTGTACTGATCCTGTGGTGGGAGAAACTTTCACCAGGCCTACAATCTTTCAGCTAATTCCTGTATCACTGTGCTACACTGTATTCGACCGAATTGCTCAGGGAAAGTGGTCCTCCTCCTTCGTCCCTCATCTCAATACATTATACACCCCAATTGATGCTCTCATGAAATTTAGCCTTTCCAATAATTTATCAAAGTTCCAAACACAGTTAATAATTTCCAGACTTATTCCAATTAACCACCAAATAGCCCATGACTTTGCCAATGTTAACCTTTCTTGAATTAGAAATGTGTGGCAATGTTTGAGTTGTGTTTACGTGTCGGAACAGCAATTTGTTTTATTTGAGCAGAATTTTGTGAGGCAGCTGCCAATTCCACCCATTGCATGTGACATGTTCTGTTTGGAGGAGAGTGTTCACCCATTTGGACTCATCGATATTTTAAAGTAGAGGTGATGTGCATCCTAAATGGGAACTTGAGGTTGTGCTTTCTGGTTTTCATTTAGACCTGCAGCATCTGCGGGTCTTTATTTCACATTTGCAGCATCTGCGGGTCTTTATTTACACATTTGCAGCATCTGCGGGTCGTTATTTACACATTGCAGCATCTGCGGGTCTTTATTACACATTTGCAGCATCTGCGGGTGTTTATTACACATTTGCAGCATCTGCGGGTCTTTATTTCACATTTCAGAGACAGTCCGACCCGCGTTCACTGAAGATGAGTTTTAACGGGGAGAACGGCCGCCAAGTCTCTGAGGCCAAGATGTGCTGGAGATCTCGGTCCGCCCTCCGACGGGGCTTCACTGACGACAGGTTCCAGCTGTGAGTTTAGGAGCGGTTTAACAGCGGCGGTAACGATCATCAGCGGCGATGAACGGTTGGGGAGGGGGAGGGGTCGGGAGGAAAGGGGGAAGTAGGAGGAGGGTGGAGCAGAGAGGGACACAGAAGAGGGGGGGAGGGGGAGAGTAGGTGGCGGGAGGTTAACGGACGTCGATGGCGGGGGGGGGGGGGGGTTAACGGCGTCGAAAGCTGTAGCCGGGCGGGGGGTCATGGACAGTTTGTTGGGCCATCCGGGAGCGGTGAATACAGTAGGTCGGGCCCGGTAGCGAGTGTAATACAGTTGGGGCCGCCCCGGAAACGAGTGTAATTCCGTCTTTAGAACCCCCCCCCCCCCCCCCACTTACTCAGAACTGCGTCCGGACATCAACCGCCTTCGACATCTCTACGATACATCCACTGTCTCACTCCAAATCTCTCGCCCCCCGAACGTACTTGCCATCGACTCACTTCATTACCCGTAACAACCCAGACTGGGTTATCAACCGCCGACAAGGGAGGTGCCCGTGGTAGTCGGCGCTGTCGATCTCTACAAAGCGGAGCCATGCGCCAACCTCGGACACCTCCTCTACATACCCCTGGAACCATGAATCCCCCCACTGACGAGCACCGCCACCATCTCGAGCACCATAACCAACTTCTCAGCTCCGGCTCCCTACCCCCCCGAGCCTCCCAACCCTCATCGTTTCCCAGCCCCGCACATAGTGGGGTAGCGGCCCGATTTACCTTCGCCCCAATAACCCACAACCCGACTGCGCCCCGGCAGACACAGTGTCTCTGCCTGTTCGTGCCCTCACAGGAGAGCCTAGTATTTCCAATACCTTGACTCCATCCTATCCCCCTTTGTTAAATCCTCCCCACTAAGTTCAAGACACCTCAACATCTCCGTTCGGCTCCGTGCATTCCATTCTCCAGCCCCCTCCTCTCATCTTTCCATGGACGTCCCTCCACTACACTCATCCCCCACCAGATGGTCTCAAAGCCCTCTGTTCCTTCCTCCACCGTCCCACTGACACCACAACCTCCTCCGCCATAGCGATTGGTCCATACACTCAATAAAACCTCTTTTGACTCCATCACATATTCCTCCAAACATCAAGGCTTAGCTATGGGCACACGCATGGGCCCCACTACGCTTGTCCTCTTTGTCGTGTAAACGTCGAACAATTTTTGTTCTTGGCGTAACCCAGCGGCTCCATCCCCGCCCTCTAACCTCTAGAACATCGACACTGCATTGGTGTCACCTCCTGTACCCACAGCACATCTTGACCATGACTTTCACCAATTTTCACCACCAATCTTCACATCCGGTACTAACCAAATACACTTGGACCATTTCCACATTTCTTACCATTCCTTGTCCTCACCATCTCATAGCAGGTGAGACACTCCTAACCGACATCCACAACAACCAACTGACTCCACAGCTACCAGGAACTACTCTTCCTCCCACCCTGGGCTTCCTGTAAGGACTTCCATCCCCTATTCCCATTTCCCTCCGTCTACGCCACATCGCTCCCAGGATGAGGTGTTTCAAACACCAGGTCATCACAAATGTCCTCATTCTTCAGAGAACGAATCCCCTCCCCCACTATAATGAGGCTCGCACCAGGGTCTCCTCCGTCCCCCACAAACACTGCCCTCTCTACCCCCCATTTCCCCTCGCGCAACAAGGACGAGTCCCCTGGTCCTCACCTTTCACTCCACCACCGCACATACAACAAAGCGTCCTCTGCCAGTTTTGCGCCACCTCCATGTGACCCCTCCACTGCCACTCTTCCCTCTCCCCCCCCCCCCCCCCCCCTCCCCCCCCCTCCCCCTCCCCCCCCACTCCCCTCCCTCCCCCCCCCCTCCCCATCCCCCACCCCCCCCCCCCCCCCACCCCAATCTCCCCCCTCCCCCGCCAGTCTGCCTTTCCGCAAAGACTGCTCCCTCCTCAACTCCCTTGTCAATTCTTCCCTTCCCTCCTGCTCCCACCTCCTATCCCCCGGCACTTTCCCCTTTCAACCGCAAGAGAAGCTACACTACTTTGTCCCTTCACACCTCCCCCCTCCAACACCTTTTCAGGACTCAAGCAGTCCTTCCAGGCCGACAGAGGTTTCACCTGCACCTCCTCCAACCTCATCTACTGCATTCCGCTGCGCCAGATGCCAGATGAGCTATATCGTGAGACCAAGCGGAGGCTTGGCGCTCGTTCGCCGAACACCTCCGCCGTCCCATTGAACCACCCGACCTCCCGGGCTCAGCACTTCAACTCCCCTCCCATTCCGTATCCACCTCATCGTCCTGGCCTCCTCCATGTCAGAGTTGAGCAACACCGCAAGTTGGAGGAACTAGCACCTCATATTCCGCTTGTGAGTCTGCATCCTCTGGGCTGAACATAGAATATCTCAATTCTGTTAACCCTTGCTGTCCTCCTCCCCTTCCACCTCTCCCCACCACCAGGCCCTCGGCCTGGCATTCCCTCTCTCTCTAGCTCTCCCTCCCACCCTAGTCCACATAGCTTCTCATTTTCCATCACCACAAACAGCTTACAATGCTAGTTCCCTTTATCATCAATACTTTTTGGCAATATCTTTCATTCATTGTTTCTTTATCTCTACACATCACCACTATATCTCTCGTTTTCCCTGATCCCTGACCATCCTGAAGAAGGTCGCGCCCGAAACGTCGCCTATCTCCTCGCCTCTTAGATGCTGCAGCACCCCTGAGTTTCTCCACTTTTTGTGTAACCCTCCGAATTAATACAGTTGTGTGTCGGGGGAGCAAGTGTAAAGACAGTTGTGGGGGGGAACTAGTGTAATACAGTTGTTTGGGGGGGGGAATATGTAACTACAGTTTTGTGGGGCCAGTGTAATTCTGTTGTGGGGGGCGTGAGTGTAATAAGTAGTTGTGAGACTAGGTATTATAGGTCGAGTGGTTAATTGTAACATTTGTCTGGGGGAAGCGAGTGTAATAATTGGTTGTTTTGTGTGGGGGGACGAGCATCAATACAGTTGTGTTGGGGAACAAGTGTAATACAGTGTGGGGGGGCTGAGTGCAATACAGTTGGTGTGGGGGGAGTGAGATGTAATACAGTTGTGGAGGTGGGAGCGAGTGTAATACATTTGTGGGGGGGAGCGAGTGTAATACAGTTTAGTGGGGGGTGGGCGAGTGAATACAGTTGTGGCGGGGACGTAGGCAATACATGTGTGTGGGGGGGGGGGGGGGGCAAGTGTAATACAGTTGTGGCGGGGGGGTGCGAGTGTAATACAGTTGTGTGGGGGGTAAGGAACATTGTGGGGGGAGGTGTGTAATACAGTTGTGGGGGGGCGAGTAATAAAACTGTTGTGGGGGGGAGCGTGTGTAATACAGTGTGGGAGGGACGAGTGTAAATACAGAGTAATACAGTTGTGAGTGGGTGGGACGAGTGTAATAGTTGTGTGTGTGAGGACGACAAGTGTAACACAGTTGTGTGTGGGGGGTACGAGTGTAATATAAGTTGTGGGGGGAGACGAGTGTATGCTGTGAGGGGGAGTGAAATACAGTTGTGAGGGGCGAGTGTAATACAGTTGTGTGTGTGGGGGACGAGTGTAATACAGAATTGTGGGGGGAGTAGTATAATACAGTTTTTAGGGGGAGAGTAATACAGTACGTGTGTGGGGGGGAGCGAGTGTAATAGCTGTTGAGTGAGGAAGGAGCCGTAGTAACAACAAGTGTATACAGTTGTTGGGGGTTGTAATAGCTAGTGTGGGCGAGTGTAATATTGAGTGTGGGGGGGAAAGTGTAAACCTGTTACAGTTTGTGGAGAAAGGAGCCAGTGTAAATACAGATGTGTGGGGGGACGCGCGTAATAAAGTTTGTTGGTTTGGGGGAGTCGCGATAATACAGTTAGTTGGGGGGGCTTGAGTGTAATACAGTTCCCAGAAGTGTGGGGGGAGCGAGCTAGTAATACAGTTGTGTGGGGGAGCGAGTGTAAATAACAGTTGTGGGGGGCTAGTGTAATACCATTTGTGGGGAGTGGTAAGCAGTGTTGTGGGGGGCGTGAGTGGATACATCATTAGTTGGTGGGGGAGAGGTGATCAATGCATACATTGTTGGGGGGAGTGAGTGTAATACATTCCCGTAGGAGGGAGTGTAATAGTTTGTGGTCCCATAATGCAGTTCTGGGGGGAGAATAGTAATAACAAGTTGGGGGGTGTGTAAACAGTGTGGGGGGGGGGGGCCATGTAATGCGAGTTGTGGGGGGACGAGTTTAATAACAGTTTGTGTGTGGTGGGGGGAGCAGAGTGTAATACAGTTTGTGGGGGGAGCGATGTAATACATTTGGTGTGTGGGTGGGGGGGCGAGGTTTAGTTGTGGGAGCGAGTGTAATAAGGAGTTTGGGGTGGGGGACGAGCAGTGTTATTCCACATTGTGTATGGGGGAACCATTTGCTATACAATTGTGGGGGGGGGCGAGGTATGCAGTTTCGTGGGGGGGGCAGTGTAATAACAGTTGTCGGGGTATCGATGTAAACAGTACTGGTGGGGGAAACGAGTGTAATATATTTGTTGGGGGGGACAGTGTAATACGTTGTGTGTATGGGAGGATCGAGTGTAATACACTACGGTTGTGTGTGGGGAGCGAGTGTAATCCAAAGTTGATAGGGGGGAGCGAGCGTACTACAGTTTGTGGGGGGAGCGAGTGTAATACAGTGGTGTGGGGGGGGGTTAATACATTTGTGTGAGGGGGGTGTAGTTAATACAGTTTGTGGGGGGGAGCAATGTAATACAGTTGGTGTGTGGGGGGAGCTAGTGTAATAAAAGTGTGAGGGGGGAATGTACAAATTAATACAGTTTGATCTCGGCGTAATTTCAGTTGGGGGAGCTTGTATAATAGTTGTGGGGAGTGGGGCGAGTGTAAAACAATTGTTGTGGAGGGGGGATCAAGTGTAATACAGTTGTGGTAAGCAGTTGCGTGCAGCGAGTGTAATACAGTTGTGAGTGGGAGACATTTGGGGGGAGCGAGTGTAATAATATTCTATGTGGGGGGGAGCGAGTGTAATACATTTGTGGGTGGCGAGATAATACAGTTGTGGGGATGGCAGCGAGTGTAATACAAATGTGTGGGGGAGCAAAGTGTTATCCAGTTGTGGGGGGAGCGAGAGTAATACGTTTGTGAGTGGTGGGTGGAGAAAGTTGTGTGTGGGGGAGTGAGGTGTAATCAGTTGTTGTGGTAATACAGAGGGGAGCGAAGCTTGTAATAGTTTACAGTTGTGTAATACATAGTGAGGGGGCGAGCGAGTGTAATACATTTTTTGGGGGACGCGTGGTATAACAGGTTGTGTGTGGGGGGGTGTGGGGGGGGAGTGGGACGAGTAATACAGTGTGGGGGGAGTGAGTACAGTTGTGGGGGGAGTGCATAACATTGTTTGGGGGGATGAGTGTAATACAGTTGTGGGGGAGTGAGTGTTATACTAGTTGTGTGGGGAGGGGGAGAGTATGTCAATATACAGTTGTGGAGGGGGGAGCGATGTATACATTTGTGTGGTGGGGGCGAGTGTACGTTGTGTGTGGGGGTGACGAGTGTAATACAGTTTGGGAGCGAGTGTAATACAGTTGTGTGTGGGGGAGCGAGTGTAACACAGTTGTGGGGGAGACGAAGTGTAATACAGTTTGTGTGGGGGGAGCGAGTTTAAATTTAATACAGTTTGAGGGTGGAAAAAGTGTATAATACAGTTGTGTGGAGGGCGAGCTTAGAGTGTAATACAGTTGTGGAGGGGAGGCGAGTGTAAATACATTTGTGGGACAAGAGGGGGGCAGTTTGTAGGGAGGAGCGATGTAATAACAGTTGTGGGGGGGAGCGAGTGTAATACAGTTGTGTGGGGAGGGGGAGGCGAGTGTAAGACAGTTTTGTGTGGGGGGGAGCGAGTGTAAATACAGTTAGGTTGGGGGGGAGCGATGTAATAGTTGCGGGAGGTGGAGTCGTTGTTAATTCAGACCTTATGCATGTGGGGGGGTAGCGAGTGTAATACAGTTTGTTGTGAGAGATTGAGTGTAATAACATTTTACAGTTGTGGGGGTACGAGTGTAATACAGTTGTGGAGGGGTGCAGAAGTTTGAATACTGTTGTGGGGGGATTTACATACGGGGGAGCGAGGTAATACATTGCGGGCGTGTGGATCGAGTGTACAGTTGTGGGGAGTGGAGCGAGTGCGGTGGGGAGCGAGTGTAATACAGTGTGATGTGTGGGGTAGCGAGGTTAAGTACAGTTGGGGGATGAGCGTAATACAGTGGGGGGGAGTAATACAGTTGTGGTGGGGGGGGGACGAGTGTAATACAGTTGTGAGTGTAATACAGTTGAGGGGGCGAGCACTTGAATACAGTTGTGTGGGGGAGTTGATGCGTTGTTGGTGTACAAATTAATACAGTTGTGTGTGGGGGGGAGCAAGTGTAATACAGATGTGTGGTGGAGGGGGCGAGTGTAATAAGTGTGTGGAGGGGATGAGTGTAATACACTGGGGGCGCAAGTGGTAATGCAGTTGTCTGGGGGGGGAGTGAGTGTCACAATACAGTTGTGGGGGGGGACTTAGTAATACAGTGTGTGGGGGGAGCGAGTGTAATTACAGTTTGTGGGGAGCGAGTGAAAAAACATTGTGGGGGGCGCGTAGTAATAACAGTACAGCAGCTATTCTGTAATTGTTGTGGGGGGGAGAGCGCTTGTAAATACTGTTGTGGGAGGACAGTGGAATACAGTGTGGGGGAGAATTGAGTGTGGGGGAGCGAGTGTATACAGTTGTGTGGTTGTTGGGGGCGAGTGTAATACAATTGTTGGGGGTGATGATGTAATACAGTTGTGTGTTGGGGTGTCGAGTGTAAATACAGTTGTGGGGGGAGCGAGTGTAATACAGTTGTGGCGTGCATTAAAAATTGTGAGTGGGGATAGAGTGTAAGATTGTGGGGCGAGTATAATAAGTTGTTGGGGGGGGGACAAGAGGTATGTAATACAGTTGTGGGGGGAGCGAGTGTAAATACAGTTGTGGGGGGGAGCGAATGAAGTGTAATACAGTTGTGGGGGTGAGTGAGTGTAATACAGTGGGAGGCGAGCAGTTACAGTGTGTGTGGGGGACGAGTTGTAATACCGTTGATGTGCGGGGGTGAGAAGTAATACAGTTGGTGTGGGGGAGTGAGTATAATAACAGTTGTGGGGGGGATGAGCGAGTAATACAGTTGTGGGGGGGCGCGAGTTTTGCGAGTGTAATACAGTTTGGGTGGGACGAGTTAATACAGTTGAGGGGGGACAGAGCAAATAACATGTTGTAGGGGGGAGCGAGTGTAATAACATTGTGGTGGGGGGGGAGCGAGTGTAAATACAGTGTGTGGGGTTGGGGGGGAGTGCGAGTGTAAATACAGTTTGTGTGGGGGGAGCGATTGTAATAACAGTTGTCGGGGAGGGAGAAGTGTAATAAACAGTTTGGTGGGGAGTGGATCGAGTGTAATACAGTTGTGAGGGGGAGCGAGTGTAATACAGTTGTGGGGGGACACTTGTAATACAGTTGTGGTGGGGAGCGATGTAATACCGTTGTGGTGGGCAGCGAGTGTTACAGATGTGGGGGGTGGGTTTTTGGGGGAACGAGTGGTTAAACAGTAATACATTGGTGGGGGGGAGCGAGTGTAATACAGTTGTGGTGGGGAGCAGTGTAATAACAGTTGTGGGGAGGGCAAGTTGTAATACAGTTGTGAGGGGGAGGAGTAATACAGTTGTGGGGGGAATGAGTAGTGTAATACAGTTGTGGGGAGGAGCACGTGTAAACAGTTGTGAGGGGGGGAGCGAAGGTAATACAGTATGTAGGGGGACGAGTGTAATACAGTTGTGGGTGGGGAATTAGTGAAATACAGTTGGTTTTATTTTGTTAAATATTTTATTATAAATACATAATAAAAACAAAATAACATTATTTTGCAATAGTGACAATATATGATATTAATGATATATTCGTACTGTTATAATATTTTGTATTATCATTGATTATAAATTTTAAGACTATAATTTTATATAATTGAAAAATACTTGGTACTAGTAATACATCATAATATTAGTGATATAGTCTACTGTTGATAATATTTGTATTTCATTGATTTTGAAATATAAGACCATATTTTATATAATTAAATACATAATACTAGTATCACCTTCATGATATTAGTAATATTTATATTCGTATTGATAATAAAAATTTAAGATTAATGTGTTTCTATACATTTTTCTAATTTTTTATAAAAGTAATAAAAAATAGAGAAAAACAGTGTAAAAGTTTTATGGAGAATGAATTTAATAGATATTGACTGGCCTTGAGGGGGATACGACATATAGAGCCTAGTAGATTCATATTGCCCGAGTCTGAAGACGAGGGCAAATATGGATCAGTGAGGGCAAATATATGCTTATCTCCCGAAAGAGGAACATCAATATTGTTATTATGACCCATTATCATACATCTAGAGGAAAATCTGAACATCTCATTATGAATGAATTTAATCTATACATTTTGCAATATGCTTGCAACCATTGTAAATAAGGGAACTAAAACCATCCAACATTGTAAATAAGGGTACTAAAAGAATGTAACATTTAATGTTTCATTATATTAATTTAGGTAATTCATTTTATGTACCATGTGAAGGTCGAAGACTTTTTAAATATCGCGAACCTCTACCTCGCAAACCGCGGCAGCCATTTTTTTTTTTTAAGATAAATTTTAAAGTTGCACGCAGCGTCACGTTGCCAAGTTTCCCGCTTGAGACCAGGGAATAAAAAACTATCTTCCCCGCTGTTTAAACAGGTAAAGTCCATAGGCGTTCGCTAGAAAGGGGAATATAAGAAAATATTCCCTTAGCGCTGCTGGCAGTAAAAAGGAAGGGAATATATATTTCGTAAAAAGCATTTACCTCATATGTATGATATGGGTAAAAATAATCAATTAATCCTCCTGGAGATATATTCATGATTGATTATCTATATTCTTCATCCCTTCAAAATATTCGGCCCCATCCAAGCCCTCGTGGCCGAACCATTTAAGACCCTGTCATTATTTTTCATATATGGAACCAAATCCCTCTGAGAGATCTAACCTGTCCTTTAGGACAAGCCTCAATCTCTCCAGATAAGTGTTCTCCGACATTATCGGTGTTCCACATTTGATTGTTGGGAAGTAGGGGCCTTTTCCAAAATTTTAGTATTAATTGTTCCCAATTAATAAACATAGTCGAAAAAAATTCTTTGGTTCATTGTTAGTATTGGGCTGTGTCTAGTATTCCAAGTATTATTAACTTTGGATCAGGAGTCAAAATTATAATTGACAACATTCGAAATTATCTTAAATATTTCATCCAGTATTTGGCAATTTATACTACAGTTTAGTGCATAATTTGAAAAATTTTGCTTCGAAGTTTTGACATTTATCTCATAGAGAGGGGATACTTTTGGAAAGATGTTTTATGAATTAAAGATTTGGAAAATGTAAACTATGTAGTATTTTTAAACGGTATATGGGAATGTTTAGCATTTAACGAGCAATGATGTATATGTTGTAGTAAACTTTCATCCCGCTATTTCTGGCCTATATAATTTGGCCTAATTCATTTCCCAAGACTGTCCTATATATTCTGTTGATGGAACGATCACATTCCCAATAGAGATGTATATATATGATATCATTTTTTCCGTATTTGGATTGTTTATTCCAACATTCATCTGAAATGTCTGTCTTTCTATTCTAAGATCTGTGTATTTGCAGAACATAATTTCTGATTTAAATACTAAAATATTCTTTATGTGTGTAGTCCATAAGTTTGTTGTAGCTCTGAAATTAAAGGAAAAAAGGTTTTCCTTATAAAGATTCACACCCATCTTAGTAATTCCCTTATTTTTCCATTGTAAAAAAGCCTTATCCTTCATTGAAGGTTTGAACGTAACATTATTGGCGATGGTAAGTACATAATGGTATAGAATTTAGTTAAATGTTCCTTTATTTTTGTTCCAATGCGGATTCCCGTTTTCTATAATCGGATTTACACTATAAATTTCTTAGCTTAAGTTTTAGGTTAGCAAATAGATAAGATCTAATATTCAAATGGAGACAATCTTCTTTTTCCCATGTTTAACCCATTGGGTTTATTTAGCTAGGACACCACTTCAAGCCAAAAATTCATTTTTATTTTTTAATATAGACTGGCCGCCGTAATAAAACAGCGGAGAATATTGTTGGGGTGGGGTATAGTGTGTGCTAAAGCCTCCCAATTGACTGTTGTGGTGTTTACCTAATGTGTTTCTTATTATTATATATCGATAATGGCATCTTATAACGCTTAAAATCCAGATAAAGTTAGTAATTAGGGAATTCTATCCTTTTTGGAAAAAAATTTAGGAGAATTTATCGAATATAATTGAAATAAGATATAGAATTGTGGAGAAAGAATCATTTTTATTGTATTAATTTTACCTCAACGGTGAATAAAGGTAAAACTTGTCCAGTATAACTAAATAATTCTATTTAATTTATATTCAATAATGGGGGAAGTTAAATTAAATAAAGAGTGTCTAAATCTTTTTTGGAGGTAACGAAAGATCCCAAGATGTTTAATATTTTCGTTGATTATCTTAAAAGGGAATTTGTTGTAATATATGAACAGTTATTCACCTGTTAATTGGATTGAGATCACTTTTATTCCAATTATAACTGTATTCCTGAGAATGATCCGAATTTCGCATATGTTTTAACAAGATTTTGGATACTTTTTCCTGGTTCAGTGATATAAAGTAATACAACATCCACATCTAACCGCATATAAGGAGATATTTTATTTTTTAGTGTCCTAAGCATCATATCCATGTATTTCTCCAATGTAAATCTCACCCTCTTGGGCGAGAGGTTTCTATTGCGAGTGCAAACAAATAAGTGATAAAGGGCACACCCTTGTCTACATCCTCGAGATAAATTGAATTTAGTTGATAACATACGTTTTGTTGTTATTCTAGCAGTTGATTTGTATAAAACAATTAAAAATTCCAAGTAGTAAACATTCTCTCCTTTTCTCCTCTCCCAATTGAAAGCTTCCATAAGCCGAAAATTAGGTAAGGCCATTCACTTTAATAGGTAAGGCCATTCCACTTTGATCAAAAGGCTTTTTTTTCTGCGTCAGCAAATGACTTACTAAGAACCTTTTTTATTACTCTTTTCGAGTATATAATAATGAATAAAACCTCTTAGATTATATGAGGAATATCATTTCGTATAAAATCCCTGTTTGATCGGGATGGATTATTCGTTGGACAACTGAACTTAGCCTTTGTGCTATTATTATTGTCAATACTTTTTATCATATTTTAAAATAGAGCTATATAGCCTCTAAAATGATCCTGTTACATCCAATACTTTATTTATTTTTCAGGTAATAAGTGTTATAAAAGATTCATTCAATCGTTTCTGGTAATTTCTGCTGAGTGTTATATTCTGTTCATATAATGATTTCATCAAAACGTGGAACCATATGATCCATGAATATTTTATAAAATCCGAACCTATTCCCATCATGTCCTGGTGTTATAAATTGAAATCATAAAATAAAAAAAACATTTTTAATGATGTAATAGATTCTTGGGATTTACTTTTGTTGAGATATCAAGCATTTAGGCAATTCTCTAGTTTGTAAAATCCAAACAAAAAATACCAACCCTTCAGTTTACATATTTTTTGTTTGAAATGCTTCTATTTGTTTTTATTTAACTGTTGTTTTTAGCAGTGTATAAGTTTTTATAATATATTGTACATAAATCTTTTCATTAATCATCTTGGGTTGACACACTAGCATTCGCCGTTATGTGATTTTATCCTATAGGATAATTTTTTTTTCCCAGCTTTCCCATTTTCCTTAATTAGCGAGCCACTAACTTTTGGGGTTTATCACCAAATTCGAACTGGTAATTGTTTGGTACGTTGATAAAGTTTTTACAGACTGATCCTGTATATATTTTATTTAATTTTATAATTTCATGCTTGCAAATTTTATTGTGTAATACATTATATCGGTTTTGGTTTGTGCATTCTTTTTCTTCGGTTATCGAATTGTTTATGTCTCAAGTCTCCCTTTCCCCAAATATTGTTGGTCCTTCCGTCCGGTATCTTTTTTATTATGAGGAATGCTTGTGAAGAAAATCATCCACCTCAGA
>JAVHYY010001086.1:0-59840 GCA_035221665.1 Okamejei kenojei | reverse complement strand
GTTCTCTTCACCCTCCCGTCCTCTCTGTCATGTATAAAACTATGAGAAATACTAGATATTCTGAGCGATAGTAACTATGGTTTCTCTCTCCACAATTGGGTGCCTGACTTGACTTGCTGAGCGCTTCCAGTATTTCTCCCTTTTTTTATTTCAGATTTCCTTCCCCAGCATCAGCACGTTTATGCTTTCCAGCTTTTTAACAGTATCCTTTGCAAGTTTTTCTTGATGGAATAAACTGTTACTTTATTGTTTTTTCCCATAAATTTGGCAAACTGGTCCATCAACCTTGAAACCTGCAAAATCAGGTCTACAAAAAAAAAATCTACTGGAGTATCAAGTAAAACCATCATGTTTCTTGAAGTAGCCAAGCAAGGATGATCATAAAGAATGCGATTATTACCAGAATCGCAAAGCAACGGCCCACAGTAAAGAGACGAAAGGGATGTAAATTACAACCATTATTCATCTAACCTCTATCCTGATTTTTTTCATGCATTACTTAAATTCATTTCAACAATGAACTCGCAAATTATGCAGCACCAATCTTGATTATATCTGATCATAATTCCTGGCATCTGTACACTGTGATCGGGTTTAGAAAATGTAGTCGCTTGAGCCAGATACGCTAAAATCTCCATTTGTCACTGTAACAAAAAAAACAACCTTATATCTCAGCTGTTTTGCCTTAATTCTATCTACTTTACTTTATTTTTGTAACATTGAAATCATTAACGTTTCATAAATCTCAGGTCTTATTTAGGCGAAAGTTGGCCGGACAAATTTTTCTCCATTTTTTTGGGTTGAAAACCTAATCCAGATTTTGATTAACTGATGTGTGAAAAAAATGTATTTGTTATGTTTCCATACCCCTAATCTCTAATTTAAAGATTATTTCTCCTTGCTCTGGTATTCTTCCGACAGAAGATATAGTTTTATATAACTTATATATCAATCGTAAGAATTTTTCTTTCACAAATCTTCCTTGATTTTCCTTTTCCTTTGACAAGCAAAGTATAAATTATGGTTTCAAGTGTTTTTAATTGGTAGCATTTGTACGAACTATTTGACAATTTCTACAGCTCAATTGAACACTTCAATTTAACACTTTCCCCCAACAGACCCTAAAATTAAAAAGAGAAAGAAGCAGTGTAGAGAAAAAGAAAAAAGAACAAGAGGGAGAGATATACCAGTCGCCCCACCCAATACACCCCGCTCACACCGCCCTACGATTAATTTCCACATTATGTTCAAATATTATGTTGTTCGAGAACATCAATAAAAGGTGACCATATTTTTTATTAATTTGCTATCAGTTTATTATCATCAAGATAAACACCTAGTTTTCTCTAGAATGTAATGTTCTGTCATTTCTGTAATCCACAATCGTTCACTCCGGGGGGAACTTCAACATTTTTTCCAGCGAATTTAAGTTGAGTTATTTTTGCTGACATATATCCATAGTCAACAAATAGTCTCTGAAAAACAGTCAATTTACACATCCCTTCTGATATTCCCAGTATTATCAGTTTTGAGTCGGCTTCTAAATGGATTTTCAAAGTATATTGGAGAGTGAACGCTGAATGCCTTCGTCCAAAAACGTACTATTTTTCGTTACAAAGTAACAAAACTTTGGGTAAAGTGGCTTCTTGGAACGGCCACTATCGAGCAAAGAAGGGAAACACTTGGGACATTTTATTGTTCATTTTTTGTTTTTTGAGGTAGTATAAACCTGTGCAGCATTTTGCAACTGTATCAGGCAATGTTTGGAACTTTAAGGAGCAATAGATATATTGTAAGTCTTTCGTCCCATATACTCTTTGAAATCTGTGACCCCATCCTCATCTTCCCATGCACGCCTGTAAACCTTCCAGATGATGGGGTGTTGATGATTGAAATAACAATGTAAATGTAGATATCGACTTCTCTGTATCACATGTCTATTTCAAACATTCATCGAGTTATCGAATATTACGAGCTGGACTCGACGGTTTAGTCTTTTGCATCTGTATGGTTTTTCTCACCATAGTCCCCTAACCTGAAGATACCCTAAAATATTATTAGTATTCAAATCGTATTTCTCACCGCAACTCTTGGACAGGAGGAAAAAGTCCCCTTCCAAGAAAAGTCCCTCTCCCACAGTGTTGAATTCCTTGTTGTTCTTGCTCCTTTTGGGAGTGAAAACACCATCTAAAGTAGAAGGAGATTAAAAGAGGGGTTTGTTTGCAATAGAAGTCATGACTCACAATTTGAGACTGAACTTCAACTTGTTTCAGATGCGAATAGTACCATGTATTGTTGGGTATAGATCGTACATTGACTATTCAGGGTATTGGAGACAAGGACAATCGAGCCTATGGAGAAAGGCAAACAGCAATCTTCTCTTTCCATTTTTCTAGGCCAATTGGCCTGATGGTGTGAATCATCCAACCAGAATATTATGATCATTATATTCGTTTGCTTCAAGTAGGAGAGAGGAAATTGGTAAGCTTAGTCCCCCCCCCATTCTCTTTTAATTTGCACAGATGTCCGTTTAGTTATTTTGTTGGCTTTTGTAGTAATAAATGTAGTTATTAATGATGGAACCAATTTTTTAAAGAAATATTTCTGGGAAGATATATCAGAAATAAATATAACAGCTGAAATCTAAATATAAACAGCTGCGGGAGAAAGGGTCATTCTTTCTAAGCATTCAATCTGCCAAGGAGGGAAATAGGCATGTTCTCCATAACTAAATATAATGAAGGTGTTGTGATTAATGGAGGGAATTTGTTTTCTGAACAGTAAAAGAGGAATAATACCTCACTAACATAAAACTCTGAGATATCTGAATTTCTCAGTTACAATGCTAAAAGGGAACTGTTGGTGCCAGGTGGATTTCTTGTGCATTTAATGCATTTTTCCAGCATTGTGAAAAGATAAGACCATTCAACTTGGTCAAAAGCCTTTTCCACACGCCAATGCCGATGATTTGTGATGGCTTCGTTCGGTATTCTATGTGAAAAAATTATATTAAAACACAGGCGTTTTCAGATTAAAGAATGAGTGTCGTTTGGGTATGGAACCCGGTTTGACCTTAGTGTACAAGTTTGAAAATGACTAGTCTGATCTACGATCCAGAAATCTTGGGCTAGGATCGTCTGATCGGATATTTAAATGGGTAATTGCTCCGATAAGGAATCAAGGCTCTTCAACGTTCTTATTTATTGAGGAATTAATGTGATAATTGATTCTGCGAGAGTCTGTGGTAAAGTCTGCCTTCTTGAACGTCCATGGCAATACCGAATCTTGAGATGTGGGGCAATTATATCGTTTAATTTTTTGTAAATCATATTCAGTCCAATCTGGGCTAGGAGTTTTCTTTTTTTTCCACTTTTTCAGTGATTTAGATAGTCTCTGAAATGTCCTTTTACTGAGTAGCTCTCTGAACCCGATTCCTTATGTTTCAGACTCACTGAGGGATGAAGATTGCACTTGTCCAGAAAAAGTCGCATCATCACTGAATCGGCTGTTGTTTGAGAGGAGTAGAAAAAGTTGTAAAATTTGTTGAAATCTTTCGTTGATATCTTGAGCAGTTCTCCTTTTTTCTGATATGATTTTATGTATCCCTCTGATTCCCCGGCAGGTCTGGTCTCACTATCATTGTCTATTTCACCTTATTCTGACCTACAGGCAGAAACCTAAAATCTAGCTAAGCCTATTGTCCAGAACAATGAAAAGGTGACAAGCGAGGGCATTGAGAACCTACAGAATCCTGCATTGACTGCGCGGTTTGGAATTTTTTCGGGAAGCAACCACAAGCCTCGATGAGTATAACAACACTGTAATCATCATAGGTCAGCATTTGTGAGGACAGTTGCATTCCAACTTGGACCCGGACCTGGTTCAATATCAACAAGCCCTGGTTGTTTACTGCAGAACTCAGACACTCCCACGGTCTAAAGAGGAGCCTACAGGACACGGATGGCCGACTTCTACAAATGCAGGTGCCAAGTACAAGCCAGAGAAGGGGAAATCAGAGCTGCCAAGGTAAGGTACTCTGAGAAGTATGAGGAAACAAGTTCTCACTCGTGACTCTCCTTCAGTTTGGAAAAGGGCCTAGCAAAAATTACCAGCTTACAAGAGGAAAGCCCCCGCATCCTTTGGACAACCATCAGCTGACCAACGACCTAATGAGTTTTAAACTGCAGGTTTGAAAAGAGAAATGCGTAACCCTGGTATCCCCCGTCCCCCTCCTACTCTTCCCCATCCCCTCCCCAACCCAACACAGACAGACCGCCCAGTCTGCAAAGAATAGACCCTCCACCCTCTCCTCCCATTCACCTACTTCACACCTATTTACGGCAAGACTCCAGTATGAAAAGGCTGGACCATTTCCCACCCCAACCAACACTTCGCACCCACTCACAACCTGACCTCAGTCTGCAAGAGACTGGGCCCCTTCTACACCTACCCTCCTCCAATCACCACTTCACACCCAATTAACCAGTCAATGCTGATAAAGACAGGAGCATGGGATTATCTGAACACAATTAGCTTCTTCCCCCACTAAACTCAAACGTGCACTCTCTCCACACATCCTGACTATTCCCAAGGTACAATTATCTGTTTAATAAGCCAATGCTTCTCCTCATCGCCCACTCCCTACACTCTATCCATTCCTGCCACTAACCCCCTCTCCCTTGCAGCCTACTGACCCTACCTCTCTTCATCTCCCCCTCCCTCCCCTCTCTTCCCTTCCTCTCTCCCTCCATCTCTCCTCCTTTGCCCTCCCTCTCCCTCCCTCCCATCCATCTCCCCCTCTCCCTCACCCCTCTCCATACCGTGTTCACCAGAGATGCTGCCTGTCCCCCGCTGAGTTACTCCAGCACTCTGTGTCAGGGCGTGGGTCGGAGTCACTTTGTGACGGGACATCCTGGAGACCTTTGTTGATGCGTCCGGGGAGGTTCTCGACGATGTCGGTCGCCCACAAGGACGAGAAGGTTTTTCAGCCAGCGCCGAGGTCAAGATGTCCCAGAATAGTCTGGCTTCTGTGTTTCTCCTTCTCACCGTGTTGGCCCACAGGGTCTGATGCGCTTGTATGAACTGCGACCGCCGGCTCTGGTCCAAGTTTCCTGGACCTGATGAACCGCTGTCCTGATCGTGGTTTCTGAGGACGAATGTTCCCCTCAGCTGGACCCGGTTATCAACTTACACCAAGGAGTTCAAAATGGGTGAGAGGGGGAGGGAGAGGGTGAGAGGAGGGAGGTGAGAGGGACAGAGAGACAGACAAGAGGAAGGGGAGAGGGAGAGGGAAGAGATTGTGGGACAGGGGAGAGGAGGGAGAGAGTGAGAGGTGGGACAGGGGAGCTGGTAGGGAGAGAGGGAGAGACAGAGGGAGTGAGGGAAGGTGGAAAGGAAGGGAAAACGGAAGGGAAGAAAGGAGAGGGAGGGATGGAGAGACAGGGGAGGGAGAGAAGGGGGGACGGATAGAGAGGGTGGTGAGAGAGCGGTGAGGAGGGAGCGCCGCACTGCGGGAGGGAGGGAGAAGGGGTAGAGAGGGATGAAGGGGGGCGGAGAGGAGGGGGAGCGCTGCACTGAGGGAGGGATGGGAGGGGGAGGAAAGGTTCGGGGGGGGGGGGGGGGGGGGAGGAAGGTCGGGGGGGGGGGCAGGAAGGGAGATAGATAGGAGGGTGGAAGAAGAGAAGTAGGGTAGAATGTGAGTGGAGGGATGGAGAGAAGGGGGGAGGATGGATAAAAGCAGAGGAGGGAGAAGGTTGGAGGGAAGGGGGAGGGAGTAGGGTGAAGGGGAGAGAGGGAGACAGGGAGAGAGGAGTGGAGAGGGGGAGTGAGAGAGGGGAGGGGGGCATTGGGTTATGTTAAAACACAATTAGGGAATAGTCAGGATCTGCTGAGAGGGTGGACGTTTGGGTTTAGTGGGGAAGAAGCTAATTGTATTCCGATATCCCCAGGCCTCTCCTCTTTTATCAGCGTTGACTGAACTCGCTCTCTCCGCCCCTCCCTTCCATTAGTCTATACAGAGACTATACTTTTATACCTTTCAGAAGCTCATTGATGTTTTGGGGGGTTTACTCCTTCATGTTTTCACTTGGTAAATATGTACAAGCCTTTACTGCCTTCAATAGACACAAAGTGCTGGAGTAACTCAGTGGGTCCCAGGCAGCCTCTCTGGAGAGAAGGAGTGGGTGATGTTTTGGACGAGACCTTCTTCAGAGTGAGAGTCAGGGAGAGGGAGACCAGAGATATGGAAAGGGGTAAGTGCAAAAAGCATTCCTTCTCTCCTGAGATGCTGCCTGTCCCGCTGAGTTACTCCAGCACTTTGCACCTATCCGCATTCTCCAGAGATGCTGCCAGACCTGCTGAATTACTCCAGCACTTTGTGTCAATCTTTGGTGTAATCCAGCCTAGTCAAAGACAATAGACAACAGTGCAGGGGGGTAGGCCATTTTGGACCCTTTGAGCAAGCACTGCCATTCACTATGATCATGGCTGATCATCCACTGTCTGTACCACGTATATGATAGTGGATGAACACACCTTCTCCCCAATCTTTGACTCCGCTATCTTTAAGAGCTCTATCTAATTCTCTCTCTTTAAAGCATCCAGAGAATTGGCCCCCACTGCCTTTTGAGGCAGATAATTCCACAGATTATTCATATTCACAATTCTGGAGATAAAGTTCGTAAAACTGTGGCCCCTGGTTCTGGAAACATCGGGAACATGTTTCCTGCCTCCAGCATGACCAATCCCTTAATAATCTTATGTGTTTCAATAAGATCCCCTCTCAGCCTTCTGAATTTCAAAGAGTGATACAGCGTGGAAACGTGCCCTTTTGCAGGTCAAGTGTTTTTTTACCAGAGGGTGGTGGTGCCTGGAACTGCTGCCAGGGTTTGCTGGTGGAGGCAGATACGATAGTGGCGTTTAAGAGGCTTTTGGATAGGCAGATCGATATCAGGGAATAGAGGGATATGGATCACGTTGCAGGCAGAGGAAGATTAGTATAATTTGGCATCATGTTCAGCTCAGACATTGTGGGCACTTTGTGATATTTAGTTTTGTTTAGCGATACAAAGTGCTGGAGTAAACTCAGCGCCGGGTCAGGCAGCATCTCTGGAGAGAAGGAATGGTCACGTTTCGGTTGGAGACCCATGTTCAGACTGAGATTCAGGGGAGAGGGAAATGCATTTAGTTTTCCTTTATTTAATTTAACTTAAATTTAACTTAGGTTAGATAATCTAGTTCAGTTTAGTTTTAATTTAGTTTAGTTTAAATTTTTTTTTTTTTTTTTTAGTTTAGTTTGATTAATTGAGTTTAGTTTAATTTAGTTTAGTTCAGTTTAGTTTAAATTAAATTAGTTTAGTTTATTGTCACGTGTACCGAGGTACATTGAAAAGCTTTTTTGTTGCAGCTAACCATCCAGCGGAAAGAATATCACACAATTACAATCGAGCCGTCCACAGTGTACAGACACAGGATGAAGGGGGAATAACGTTTAGTGCAAGGTAAAAATCCGATTAAAGATAAACTCAGGGTCTCCAATGGGGTAAGATGGGGGAGTCAGGACTGCTCTCTAGTTTGGTGAGAGACGGTTCAGTTGCCTGATAAACAGCCGGGAAGATGAAGTCCAGTTAAAGTTGGATTAAAGATTGGAATTTAGTAGATTCTATCTCCACAGATTATGAACCGCTAGATTGTGTTACATGCCTTTCTCCAAGTTAAATTAAATCAGGTTCCAGGGGCTAAATATTTCCCTATCTTCCGCAGCTCTTTCATCTTGTAGTGAGGAGGGAGTGCCGCACTGAGGAGGGAGGGGTGGTGTGGAGGGTGGGTGGGAGGGTGGGGTGGAGGGAAAGGAGGAAGGGCAGGAGGGAGGGAGGGGCGCTGAGGAGGGAGCTCCGCACTGCGTGGAGCGAGGGAAGGTTTAGGTCCTTGAATCACTTGTTATTAACTAAACTCCTTCCTCCTTTTCTCCCCTCCTCAGCTGTTCTGTGGGGACGAATGCAGTGAGTAACAACTGTTTCTGTACCAGCCTTGAAAATTAGCAGTTAGAGATTCACACTTATAACCAGTTAGATTCACACTTGTACCCGGCCCCTACACCCCCCTCTCCCCGTCTCTGTAACCCCCCTCCCCTCCCACTGACTGACCCCTAAACATACACCCCTCCCCGTCTCTGTAAACCCACTCCCCAACGGCCTCTACACCCCTCCCCGTCTCTGTAACCCCCTCCCCCTCCGGCCTCTACACCCCTCCCTGTCTCCTGTTACCCCCTCACCTCCGGATTCTACTCAAACACCTGACCGATGTAGGCCAATGTGCCAAAAGCCTTCTCGACCACCTTATCTACCTGTGATGCCACTTTCAGGGAACTCTGTACCTGTACTCCTTGATCCCTCTGCTCTACAACACTAGCCAGAACCCTAGCATTCACTGTGTATGTCCTGCCCATGTTAGATATCCCAAAATAAAACACTGTAACGAGTCCAAACTTTGTGGTCAAACAGTGACTTTATTTGGTGAGATATGTTTGACATACATGTGCGTTAGGACTCTAACATATTGAGTCATTGCTGCTGCTGCTGAGCGAGGGTGTGAGATACCCTTTATGCTCACAATAAATACTCAAAGACTAAATCCTGGAAGCAAGAGATTTCTTTATTTTACGAGTCTGCAGACCGGGTGCCTCTCCAACTCGAGACACACTGAAGCCAGGGAGATCATCCCCCTTTATACACAAAATCTTACATTCAATTTCTCCTCCGGACCTCTCTCCAATCAGGGTCGGAGGTGCACAATCTGTAGGTACAACCCACCGTACATCCCCTCGCACCTCCCACATCATACATTGCATGTTCAAACATGTTCATGGTAATGAGCAATTTCTTGACCAGGGGTGTGTTGTAATATTCATTTATTCTATTAAGCATGCTCAGTTGCTCATGACCTGGCCCAGTTTCGCCCACCTCCTAGTGAACCCTCTCAGTTTTTTCCTATATCAGCACTAAAGCTAAGCTATAGTGACAAGGGTCCCATCCATCACTCCTTTCCACTGATAGGGATTTCTCTACATCACCCCCTTCTCTAGCGAGACAAAGCTATCTCTTCTTACTCAAGGCCTCAAGGATGGGTCTGGCAATTTTCAGACACTTCTGTCAGAATCTCCTCTCCAGCCCCTCTCTGTTTGAATTCTCTTTAAAACTCCTTTCTTTAATTAGGGTTTAATCACTTTATCCCTCACAATCCTCCCTTTTTCTTTTGCTACGCATACACTGATTAAACCCTCATTTTAAGTTCCTTCAATTCGATTGTTCCCGATGTTGGGGAAGTCCAGGACAAGGGGGTCACAGCTTAAGGATAAGGGGAAATCCTTTAAGACCGAGATGAGAAAGACTTTTTTCACACAGAGAGTGGTGAGTCTCTGGAACTCTCTGCCACAGAGGGTAGTTGAGGCCAGTTCATTGTTTATATTTAAGAGTGAGTTGGATGTGGCCCTTGTGGCTAAGGGATCAGAGGGTATGGTGAGAAGGCAGGTACGGGATACTGAGTTGGATGATCAGCCATGATCATATTGAATGGCGGTGCAGGCTCGAAGGGCTGAATGGCCTACTCCTGCACCTAATTTCTATGTTTCTATGTTTCTATGTTCTATGAACTGACGTAACATCATCCTAACCTTCTCCTCCTGTAAATCATAAACTTCCCCTGGCCGCATTATCATTATTTTCTGTATTTCCCCTTTCTCTCCCATAGGCATGACTACAGCCTGCATCTGACTTATACTTCTGGTAATAAGTTCCCTAAAACAAGGGATACAACAGCGGATAAAGATCAGTCCAGCCACTGCACATAGAAACACAAGTCCCACCGTTCTCCACCATGTTCCTCCGAGGATAGAATCCCACCATTGGGTTCCCATAATCGAACTCCACTTTTGTATTGGAACATGCGCCAATTTCCGGATCCCTTCTGATATGTCCATCACTGCCTGTCCATTATCATCGATGTTCAAACAGCAATTAGAGAGGTTGAATTTCCCGCATACCCCTCCTTCTTCTGCCAGAAGGTAATCTAGGGCTAACCTGTTCTGATATATTGCTGTTCTCATCTGCGTCTGCTGCTTTGCCAGCATCTCCAGCGCCCCCGCAGTTTTGGTTGGTAATTTACCTCCAGTACTGCCTGTAGCCTTATGATCCGGTTTAACATATATACTGGTGTTCGGTAGCCCCAGGGATCCATCTTGTGCCCAAGTGGCTGGTCCGTAGTATGAGATGATTCTTGCTGGTGGCCACTCATCATCTTCCCATTCTCCTAATGTCTATTTTCCTCTTTTTTCCGATATAGGTCATCAAATACAGGTGTTCCTAACGACTGGCCTTCTTTGGGGTTTAACAGGAAGAATCCAGGTTGTACCAGTCCAATAAAACAAGTCCCACTCCAATTCATCGGTAACACCGAGTATGCCTTGTATCCGCATATCCATAACAGTCCTTCAGGGGCCGGTCCACTAGAGGCAACCTTGTTCCATATATCTCGCAATACTGGGATCCCCTGATAAGGGTTATTCCCGGTGCAGTTCCATAGTCCGGCTGATTCCACTCCATCAATCTCCATCCGGATAGCGCAGTTTTTCCCATGTTTCTTAGTTAGATACCATTTAGGCTCCTCTGCCCACCACACTCGGGACTGATTTGGCCACTGGGTGACGATGCGCTGGCAGGGGCTGCTGCCTACTAGGACGGCATCCTTTGCCCAGGGCCTAGCGATACACTCAGTCCCGACCGGAGCATCTGTCAGGACCCATACCTGGGGATCTCGGTCTTGTCCAATTGTCAGGTTCCACCCCATCAGGTCCTATATTTCAACAATGGATCCTCTCCACGGCCAGCGTGAATTCATCAGCGGTCCTCCGCAGACCCAACAGTTAGTCACATTCAGGGTCCCAGCTATCCGGGTGGCCAAGTCCACAAACAGGTTTTTTTCTCCTTCAGGGATTTCGATCTGCTTCTTGATTTCTTCGTACAGTGTCTGGTTGCACTTGAGGCTGAGTATGTGGGGGAGGGGGAGGCTTAGTGACTACTACCTTAGTAACCTCTTTTTATTACTTCCTCCTTCGTCTTACCTATTGCCCCTTTTACGATCTGAGAAGGGAAAACTAACTGTACACAAACCCATCTCTCTCCCCTTGGGCAGGTAACGGCCCCAAACTTCCCTATATACCCCCTATTGCCTGCCATCAAATACTCCTTTCCCCCCTCTTTACAAATGATTCTAGTCTTTCGGTCATGGCATACTTTGTTCACATGGGAATGATAGGTAAATGATCTGGTTATTACCCCTCTGTATTGAATAGGATGATAACATTTATCACAATTATTAATACCTTTTACAACAATTACATACAAAGCAAACAATACCA
Source organism: Okamejei kenojei (assembly GCA_035221665.1). NCBI lineage: Eukaryota > Metazoa > Chordata > Chondrichthyes > Rajiformes > Rajidae > Okamejei > Okamejei kenojei. The sequence goes on along the minus strand of JAVHYY010001086.1, from coordinate 48,427 downwards.
CGACTGCTCCTTTCATACTGTCAGTTATACATTCAATGCTTTTCTTTTTAAAATTACTGTTAGGGGTTTACTTCCCGGCTTCACCGTCCACTGTTCCTCCTCCTCAGGAACGGGTGGATCGACGGGTCCTTTAACCCGGTTCGCGTGGGTCCACCCTTTTTCTTTTATTCGTATTGCTGTCTCGGTTGTCAGTAATACTAGGTATGGCCGGTCCACCTTGGCTGGAGTTTCTCCTCCTTCCAATTTTTGACCAGTACCCAGTCGCCGACCTTTACAGCATGTATTGGAAAGTCAAGTGGCAGGCTTTGAGCCAATAATCCTTTCGCTTTTAATTCTGTAAGGGAATGAGATACAGCCAATAAATAGTTCCTTGAGAATACATCACTGCCCTCTATGGTGGGTATTCCTTCTATCTTTCCCAAATAAGGTAACCCAAACAACATTCCATAGGGGAACACTGCTAACTTTGCATGGGGTCTCCGTTGCTTTTCTCAAAGCCTTTCTGTTTCCCTACTGCTCCAAACATATGCCAGACTCCATGTACATATGCTGCTCTTAAAGCCTTAATTTCTGCCAATTGAGCTAAGCAAGATTGCAGGCAAGCTTCCAATTTGATCCTGCGCTATAGCTTTTTACTTCTTTAGATATTACTCGTCCAAAATATTCTACCTGCTGCTGACAAAACAAAAACTTCTTCCTTGATACATCATGACCTCCTGTGCCATCTTTTCCAAGATAATTACAATGTCTCTTTCTCACGTTGCTCCTCACTTGTGGAACAAACCAACAAATCATTCACATACTATATCAACACCTTCCAAATCTGCCTACAACATCTGATTAAAAACACGGCGCTAGTATTTTAAAACGCTGCCGCATCCTAGCCTAGGTGTATTTTAATACCTCTTCTTAATGTTCTTACCATAGCTATGTTCACCATTATCTTAATATTATTATTAAGATCATTATCATTATTATTATTATTATTATTATTTCCTGATTATCGTACCTGTTCACATCCCCAACACACCTTATCCATTACCTATCTCCTTACTAGCCTTGTCTGGGCTCAGATCCAGATTTATTTCACTCCCGATAGGGCATTTGAGAAAACACTCTCCCAAATACATTTATTATTGGCATGGAATCTCTGGCCCCTGTTTGGCTCTGTCATAGGACTCACTGTGTGTCGGTGCATCACTTATTCCAGACTTCAACCAGGTCTGTTGTTACTGACAACATTGTCTTTCCTTTTTCACGCTCTTTCTTTCTAAAGCAGTCTCATCAATTCATCCCTCTGCTTTCCACTTTAATCCTTTCTGATCTGCCTTCTTTCTCATTCTAAACTCAATGTCTTACTTCTCAGATAGTTTTATCCTCCTTTGCAAATTTATTCACCTTCCTTTTAAAATCTTCCACTGACTTCTCGATCCTCATATTTTACCACCACCTCTTCTACCTCGGGTAATGTCATCACTTTCCCTTCTACCCCTGAGATTCTAACCTGTTTTTTTTTTTTACCCAATCTCATTCCTTCTGGTACCTTAGTTATACTCGATCTTTCTGCTCCCGAATCTACCATAAATATCATATCCTCTCCCTGGGGTCCTAATTTCAAATTTACCAGAGGTTCCCGTGTGTATCCCATACACCCCAGGGAGCGGAACCCCTGACTCCCCTATTCTTCCTCCATGAGTGCGTACGACTGCACCTCCCGTCGTCGCTTAGGACATTCCCTCTTGAAATGACCCTCCTCTTTACAATAATAACACCAGGGTGGCCCCATGTACCACCCTCCTGATCCTTGTTCCTTGTTCTCCCGGGGACCCCAACTTCGGTCCCTCCATTCACCTCTTCCTCGTCCTCCAATACTACTTGCTGTACTGCTTGCAACATCATTTTTGCCTTTCCCTTCTGTTTCTCCTCATCCTGTCTTACATATATCTTTTGAGCCTCTGTTAACAACTGATTCAATGGTTTTTCATTCCAATCTTCCAATTTTTCCAATTTCTTTCTAATATCTGGCCATGATTTTATTACAAAATTAACCTTCAACAACTGCTGACCTGCGGTCGTATCAGGGTCTATCCCCGAATACTGCTGGACATTCTTCCTTAACCTTTGTAAAAACACTGTCGGAAGTTCGTCCTTGTTCTGCTGATTTTCAAAAGCCCGTTCGAAATTCTGTCCCCTGGAAACGGCTTCTCTAATTCCCTTGATTATTATCTCCCTGAGATCTCTCATACTTTTTCTTCCTTCCCCTGTTTGGTTATTTCAAGTCGGCGCATCAGCCTGCAACCCCTTCTCCTGCCTGTCTGACCATCTGTCTTTCTTCTGAAGTAACCAAACTTCCCAGTATCGACATCATTGTCTGCCAACTCCTTTTTTTTTTCTCTGGGCCCCACTAATTTATTACCCTTCTCCGACCAGAATGTTTATCTAAACAAACCATAAAAGCTGCTTGTTGTTCAGCAATTAACTTATTTCTAATTTTGTTCAAACCATTCCCCCTACAAATACATACGACTAACAATTTGCCAAATTAACTTTACTGAAAAGAAATCTATAGAAGCCAAGCAACCTACATTTTCCAACTTCCCCTTTTTAAGTTGCGATGATTCAAAGCATTGTCCATTACCTTACAATAACCTCCCCCATTGCTTACAATTCCTTAAAGGAACACACACAGACACCCTTACAACATGGCCCACAGCAAACAAACCTATCACATATACAAACTTCCTCATTCATACAAAACCTGTTTTTACATTAGTTCCATTCTTACTTCAATGAGATTGTTTGAAACAACTTAATATTTTTCATAAAAAAATTTTTGGCCCTAGGAACTGATCTATTTGTTCAGCCAGTCCCAAGGGGTCTTCCAATAAACTTTTCATCTCCTTTTTAAAGTTCCTCACCCCCATACTGGTGAGAGGCACATAGTTTCCTTACTCTTTACCCCGGGTGTTCCCTTCACCCCATCCAACATTCGCCCCAACGGACTATCGGGCGGAATGTTAGGTTCCATATCAGTATGAGCCTCATCCCGGTTCCCCGGACCCTTACTCCTCCCATTCCGGTTTCCCATTACCTTGTCGGACTATTCCCGTCCGACAAACACCGGTCGCCCAGGCAATACTTAATAGTCGTTTTTCTTACCTGGGTCCTGTGCACAAGAATCACTCGACCGTCCCGTACGTATTTACCTTACACCCCCTCTTGCTTCCGGAGTCTTTTCACCGGATATCACTCGCTCAAACTGCTGATGGCAAGCAAGGAGATCAGAGACTGCTGAAATCAGCAGGGTGCACCTTCCCCTCCTTCCTTGCCTCCACCAAGCAGCCGGAGTGGCGATCCCGGATGAGCCCCCAATTTGTGAGATACCCTTTATGCTCACAATAAATACTCAAAGACTAAATCCTGGAAGCAAGAGATTTCTTTATTTTACGAGTCTGCAGACCGGGTGCCTCTCCAACTCGAGACACACTGAAGCCAGGGAGATCATCCCCCTTTATACACAAAATCTTACATTCAATTTCTCCTCCGGACCTCTCTCCAATCAGGGTCGGAGGTGCACAATCTGTAGGTACAACCCACCGTACATCCCCTCGCACCTCCCACATCATACATTGCATGTTCAAACATGTTCATGGTAATGAGCAATTTCTTGACCAGGGGTGTGTTGTAATATTCATTTATTCTATTAAGCATGCTCAGTTGCTCATGACCTGGCCCAGTTTCGCCCACCTCCTAGCGAACCCTCTCAGTTTTCCTATATCAGCACTAAAGCTAAGCTATAGTGACAAGGGTCCCATCCATCACTCCTTTCCACTGATAGGGATTTCTCTACATCACCCCCTTCTCTAGCGAGACAAAGCTATCTCTTCTTACTCAAGGCCTCAAGGATGGGTCTGGCAATTTTCAGACACTGCTGTCAGAATCTCCTCTCCAGCCCCTCTCTGTTTGAATTCTCTTTAAAACTACTTTCTTAATAGGGTTTAATCACTTTATCCCTCACAAGGGTGTTGACTTGAGCTCAGCTGCCTGTAGACTGGTGATCTCAAGGTAAGATCTGTTGATGCAGCAAGACACTCCCCTTAACCCATGACATCACGTGACAGTTAGCGTAAACACTGACGAGGGCTCAACTGTAAGTGGTCTGACCATCAGGTGACGCCCCGGAAGCGAAGGAATGAAAACGAGCAGGCCAACGAAACGTGGCAGCCAAAACTCGTCAACTCACAGGCAAAAAGGGATAGAGCGCGCTCACCTTCACCTGGAAGGTGCGCAAGCATGGTCGACGGCGGCTCCTGCTGTGGGTCGGGGGCACCCCGGCTGTGGGTCGGGACGGTGGGGCCCGCGGGTGCACTCGACCATCCCGGCCGTTGCCGAGGGTTGTAAGGAGAGCAATGCAAAAGCCGCAGGATGGACGAGACACAGTCGCAACTCATCCACCAGCAGGGGATCGTGTCCTGAGAAATACGACACCCAGCAACGGCTGGGAGACGTTGGCAACAATGCAAACCAAAGAAAACACAACAAAGAAATAAGAATAAACTAATAGCTAAACCCGGCGAGGTCAATAGTGTTAAAAGTGAAAAGAGAAAAATAATCTACAGCGAGCAAACACGTCCAAAGTGGTGGGAAACTAAAAGTTCAAATTATCCAATGTCTGATGAGAAGCTGGGTCTGGAAGCTGGAACACTGGAGGTTGCAGTGACATCATCCGGCCTGAAGTGGCGCTGTTGTCGGGGGTCAGACTGCAGAGACACCACACAGGCACACACACTCATATAAATATTTATATATAAGTTACATTTAATATTGAGCACAGCGTGTGTTAAAGCAATACAAGGGAAACTGCACAATACAATGCAAGGGAAGGGGGCAAGGAGGGGGCTGGGGAGGAAAGATAGGAGGGAAATGGGGGGGACAGGGGGAAAAGGGATGTAGAGAGAGGGAAGTTGGGAAAGAGAGAGAGGGAAGGAGGGAGAGAGAGTGGGAAGGGAAAGAGAGAGGGAAGGGAAGGGAAGGAGAGAGAGAGGGGAGGGAGGGAAGAGAGAGAGATCGAGAGAAGAGAGGGGATAAATAGAGAGAGAGGGGAGAGGGATTGAGATCGAGAGGAAAGTAAAGATCTATTACAAATAAATATAATAACTTTCTAATGCATCTTGCTCCTGTATAATCTTTGCTTGCAACTGCTCTGTAGCTTTGGAGCGGATTACACAGCGGGAGGCATAATGGTAAAATGACGGCCGTGACGTTCCGTTACGTACTTCACATCAGTCCATTGGATTTCGGAGGAGCGGCCGATCTTGCTCCTCTTTAATCTTTGAATCTGCCAAAAGCCCTTTTGAAAATTCTGTTTTCCTGTGACACCGCTTCCATGGAACCTCTGGGGGGCAAAAATATAATTTCTTGAATATGTCAATATGGGGAGACAAAGTGGTGAAGAAGGCATATGGCATGCTTGCGTTCTTCGGACAGGACATTGAGTACAAGAGTTGGGACATCATGTGACACTGGATAGAACATTGGTGAGACTACACCTGGAGTATTGTGTGCAGTTCTGTTCACCATGCTAAAGAAATGATGTGATTAAGCTAGAGAGGCTGCAGAAGACTTTCACAAGCATGTTGCCGGAACAGCAGAGCTCAAGTTATAAGAAGAGCCTGGATAGGTTGGGAATATTTTTCTCAGAGGTTGAAGGGTGGCCTCACAGCGGTTTATTAAATCATGAGGAGCATAGATAAGATTGAGGAAGATTCATTTTATTAGGGCAGAGTCTAAAGCTGAAGGGTGTAGGGAAGAAGGGCTCCAACCCGAAACATCACCCAATCGTTTTCTCCAGTGATGCTTCCTGACCCGCTGAGTTACTCCAGCATTTTGTGTCTATCTTTGGTATAAACCGGCATTTGCAGTTCCCTGTTTCTAGGTTTAATGTGTGCCTGGATTTTGGGATATTAGGTACAAGGAGAGGGTAGCTGATATGTGTTTAAAGTTATGAGAGACATGGATAGAGTAGTCAGTCAGACCTATTTTCCCCCATGTGGAAATGTCAAACACTGGAGGGAATTGCTTTATGGTGAATGAGGCAAAGTTCAAAGCAGATGTGTGGGCCTAGTTTTTTTACACAGAGGGTGATAGATTCCTGGAACGAGCAGCCATGGTTGGTGGAGGAGGCAGATACAATAGCGGGATCGGAGAGGCTTTTAGATAGGCACATGGATATGCAAGGAATGGAGGGAAATAGACCATGTGTAGTCAGTCATGCATCAGGGAAACACAACTCATTTTTGTCGAGCAAGATCTAAGGTATTCCATTTGCCTGTATCCCTTTAAATCTTTCCTATCCAGGTACCTGTCAAAGTGTTTTTTAAATGTTGTTATATTATCTGCCTCTACTACCTCCTCTGGCAGCTCGTTACATATACCCACCACCCTCTGAGTGAAAAGGTTGCCCCTCAGGTGACTATTAATGCTTTCCTCTCTCACCTTAAAACTATATCCTCTGGTTCTTGATACCCCAAAAGGTGTCATGAAAATTGAGCAACAGATGCAAACTGGGGAACAAGGGAGGTTTTGATGAATGGGTAGGAGTTGGTGGGAGAGAGAGAGTGAGAGAGAGCAACAGAGAGAGTTTCCATGACAGTTTGAGTCTTACGCTGAATGTCCTGTTTCTGTGCGGTTACTTCAAACTAATTCCTTATTACTTCTGTGACCATTATAGATCTAATGAAAACACTGCATTGGTCAATTCTGCCCTCCCCTACCATCATGTTTGTAACAAAAAGCTCACGGGGTACCTGCCATCTCAGGATGCAGGTAACATTTGATCAAATCTGACGTATGGTAAGTGAGCCATAGATGAACACCCAGAAAATTAGATGGATTGGTGGGATGGAGGGACAGGGAGTGTGTGAGAGAAAGAAAAAGGCAATGGAAATGTGTGAGCAAGAGAGAGAGAGATGTTCAGAGTCACACAGCACTGGAACAGGCCCTTTGTCCCACTGAGCCTGCACTGTCATCAAATTTACACTGATCCTGTACTAACCCCTGTTTGTTCTCCCCACATTTCTATCAGTTGTCCTCCAGATTCTACCTCCCACCTACACATTTGGGACATTTACAAACTAACATCCGCACGTCTTTGGGATGTGGGAGGAAACACAAGCATCTGGGGGAATCCTACATGCCACAGGATGACATGCAAACTCCACACAGATGGCCCTAGAATTGAACCCAGCTGACTGGAGTGTGAGGTAGCAGCACTTCCTGCTGTGGCAGTGACAGATGCAGAGAGAGTGTTCACAACAGTTTGATGGATCAGACAAATTCTGTCCATCAATTAGATTGTAGACAACTGCAAGACTATTAGGGTTGTCGTGGTAGATTTTAACTTTCCCAATAAAGACCTGCATTATCATAGTGCCAAAAGCTTAGATGGGTTGAAATTTGTCAAATGAGTTCAGGAAAGGTTTTTCAGGCAATGTGTAGAGGGCTCTGCAAGGGAGAGGGAAAACCTTGATCTACTCTTGGGAAAATGGGAAGGGCAAGAAATTGACATGTCAGTAGGCAAATGTAATGAGACCAGCATTCTGTTACATTAGCTTAAAAATAGTTATGGATGAGGATAAGGCAGGCCCACAAGTTAAAGTCCTGAATTGGGAAAAGGCCAACTTTGATGGTATTAGACGGGAATTTACAATGGTTGATTTGAGTAGGTTGCTTTGGCTCAAAGGGATGTCTGGAAAGTGACAGCGAGGGCTCAGGGCATACATGTTCCTGTTAGAGTGAGGGTAAGGTAAGTGGGAATAATGGCCCTGCAGTTATTCACTCGCGAAGCAGATGTGGAAGGTCGTCGGTGAGCTGACGCCGAGCCAGATGCCGCTCACAGTAAAGTCCCCGAGACTGAAGAGGTTACAGGTGGTCTCACCTCCCTCCATCACAGACAGCAAAACCACTGCAGTTTCAGGTAAGAAGGCTGCTCCAAAACTTGATCAAGCTCAGAATTTCATCTGTATTTGTTAACTTATTGCGAGCATATGTGGGTGTGAACAATGTGGAGCCCGAAGACGGATATCACACCTCTGTGTGTAGGGTCGTATTGAGGGGGAGAGAGTGATCACATGTCTGTCTGTAGGGAACTTGGGAGATGAGTGGGTGGGGGGGGGATGGAGGGGGAGAGAGAGAGAAAGATCATGCCTCTGTGTGTGGGGTCACAATGGTGGGGAGGCAAGGATCATTGTCCATCTGTCGGGAACATGAGAGAGGGGGGCAGAGAGAGAAAGCACATCTCTCTGTAGGGTCCCATTGAGGGAGAGAGGCAGATCTCAACTGTGTGCCCATTATCATCAAGGAGTCACATATCTCCCCTCTGTCTGCAGCGTCCCAGCTGGGGAGAGATGTTTCTCACTCACTATCGATTTCTGTCCCAGTTTACAATTTGCACAAGACCCAGGCCCTCATTCCTCTCTGAGTTTAATTTTGTGCTTTCCTTTGCAGAATGTCACCTGGTGAAATGAGGGATCTGCTACTGATCCTGGGTTCTCTGTGTGAGTAATTTCCAAAAAGATTAAACTCCATGTTGCATGGAGAAAGGGGAAGTAGGTTTTATTTCTTGTCTGTGTAGAGCAGTAGCAACGCATCTATTCAGTGCATTTAATGTGGGTAAAATAATACCTAGGACAAATGCAGCATTATCAATCAAAATTTGACACATAATATTCCAATAGGGATCAAAAACTGCAGAGGGCAAGTTTGAAAAGGCCGCAATAGAGATGGGAGGGAAAAGGCAGCTTTGTTTCCTCATATTGAGCTGGAGCAACTTCAGGTTTTATTGGTTGAAGACACTTGATATACGATGATTGTTGACATCCATCTAAGAGGATAGAGGTGCAACCTCCAGTGAGCTCCTGCATTCTGCAGTTCACATTAAATATTCTGGAACATTGATATACATTCACTTACTCCGCTTATCTGCCCCATTCTTTCATATTCACCATGTCACTGGTGATACCACTGCCCTTTTCTATGAAAGACCAATGCAAAAGTTTGTTCAGGACTGGACACTGCCACCAAATACAGGCTGCAACAGAGAATATTGCTGCAACTCTCCCCTTCACTCTGGTTTCATCCCAGTTGGTGGCAGGGCCATTGAAATTCCCAATCATCAGCGCCTGGACATTTTTACACAGTTCATACATTTACCAGCACATTTGTTCTTCATTCTTCCACTGATGTTGTGCAGCCTGCAGTACATACATGACATGCGATTGGCCATTTTGTGTTTCTCAATTCAACTACTATAGCCTCACTTTTCAATTTTATGGTACATTAGTCCAGGCACGTGCCGTGAGTAATTACTCAGGGTAGGCACTCAGTCCGCTATAAAAAAAAATTAAACCACGCATGCGCAGATTGTCCGCTCCGTTAAATAATTAAATAAATAAAAACAGTGACATTTCAATTTGCCCAAGGCTTCCTAGTCCTAGACCAATTGGGGGAACAGTTCCTTTCACAGCGTGTGGAGAGTCTGTGTCAGAGGTAAAGTTGTGGGGAGGGCACAAGTGTTGACAAGGAGGGTGTCGGGGATAATGGCAGAAACGTACTCACTCACCGCTGCCGCAGCTCTCCGGGCACGAAGCCCCCGCACTGTAGCTGGGGATAGAAGCAGCTCGGGTAGCTACGAGCACCCGCCGGTACCCGACAGCAGAACTGGCCGCCACTTCAGCGCCTTCTGCCGGCCCGCTCACCTCTGGCAGTGCTCTCCGTCGGAACACCTGTCGCCTGCCGTTCACCGACTTTGCTCATGTCAGCGGCTTCCTGCAAATCCTTAAATTCCCACAGCCGAGTAACCTCAATCGCGCTGTCGGAATTTAAGGACATGAGTGAGGCCAGCGAGCGGCAGGAGAGTGGGTTGTAGATGGAGAGCTGCCAGAGGTGAGCAGGGACCGGCAGAAGGAGCTAAGGTGGCGGCTGGTTCCGCTGACCGGCCCGGCGGCCGCTCAGCCACCCGAGCTACTTCTCTCCCCCCCCCCCCCCCCCCTGGCCTCAATGCGGTGGCATTCCACGCCTCCGTGCAAGGAGCGTCGCAAGTGGCATTATCCCAATCCCCTCATTCATAACATTCGTGCCCTCCACGCAACCTTACCCCAGGCCAGACTCCCCAAACACTGTGAAAGGAGCTCTCCCCCCCCCCCCCACACACACCCCGGGAAATACAGTATTTAAAAACATAAACACAAAATGTACTTACCACATTATTGGTACACAAGCTCCATTCTTCTCTCTTTGTTACCTAACATACACTTAAAATATTGACAAACCATATTTGAAAACCCCACCAAGAAACTTGCTCTGTGCATGTGCAGCAGACCGATGCACATGTGCAGTGCTGCAAAGGCAGAATTGCTGCTGCCTTCAGCCCCGATTATCATTGACGACTTCAGGCAGCGCTGACGGCACGTGGGTTGCACAGAGCTTCCCGTGTAACAAGCGCTGCAGATGAAAGGCACGGAGAATTATGCCGACCTAAGAGATCGATCTCATACATAGGCATAATTCTCCCATGCCTTTACTATTTATTACCATGTTATAATTTTAGTCAGGGTAGGCAGTGCCTACCTTGCCTACCCTGACGGCACGTGCCTGCATTAGTCTAACATCGGTAGTGGGGAAAATGCTTGAGTCGATTATTAAAGCTGGGATAGCAGACATTTGGAAAGTGGTGAAATCATTGGACAAAGTCAGCATGGATTTATGAAAGGTCAATCATGTCTGACAAATCTTATAGAATTTTTCGAGGATGTAACTAGTAGAGTGGATAAGGGAGAACCTGTGGATGTGTTATATCTGGACTTTCAGAAGACTCTCGACAAGGTCCCACATAAGAGATTAGCATTCAAACTTAAAGCACGGTATTGGGGGTTCAGTGTTGATGTGGATCGAGAACTGGCTGGCAGACAGGAAGCAAAGAGTAGGAGCAAACGGGTCATTTTCTGAATGGCAGGCAGTGACTAGTGGGGTACCGCAAGGCTCAGTGCTGGGACCTCAGCTACTTACAATATATATTAATGATCTGGATGAGGGAATTGAATGCAACATCTCCAAGTTTGTGGATGACACAAAGCTGGGGGGCAGTGTTAGCTGTGAGGAGGATGCTAGGAGGCTGCAAGGTGACTTGGATAGGTTGGTTGAGCAGGCAAATGCATGGCAGATGCAGGATAATGTGGATAAATGTGAGGTTATCCACTTTGGCGGCAAAAACAGGAGGGTAGACTATTATCTGAATGGTGGCCGATTAGGAAAAGGGAAGATGCAACGAGACCTGGGTGTCATGGTACACCAGTCATTGAATGTAGGCATGCAGGTGCAGCAGGCTGTGAAGAAAGCGAATGGTATGTTGGCATTCATAGCAAAAGGATTTGAGTACAAGAGCAGGGAGGTTCTACTGCAGTTGTACAGGGTCTTTGTGAGGCCACACCTGGAGTATTGCGTACAGTTTTGGTCTCCTAATCTGAGGAAAGACATTCTTACCATAGAGGGAGTACAGATAAGGTTCACCAGACTGATTCCTGGGATGGCAGGACTTCCATATGAAGAAAGACTGGATAGACTCAGCATGTACTCGCTGGAATTTAGGAGATTGAGGGGGGATCTTATAGAGACTTACAAAATTCTTAAGGGGTTGGACAGGCTAGATGCAGGAAGATTGTTCCCGATGTTGGGGAACTCCAGAACAAGGGGTCACAGTTTAAGGATAAGGGGGAAGTATTTTAGGACCGAGATGAGAAGATCATTTTTTACACAGAGTGCTGAGTCTGTGGAATTCTCTGCCACAGAAGGTAGTTGAGGCCAGTTCATTGGCTATATTTAAGAGGGAGTTAGATGGGGCCCTTGTGGCTAAAGGGATCAGGGGGTATGGAGAGAAGGCAGGTACACGATACTGAGTTGGATGATCAGCCATGATCATATTGAATGACGGTGCAGGCTCAAAGGGCCGAATGGCCTACTCCTGCACCGATTTTCTGATTCTATGATTAGCCCTCCTCACATTATACCTTTAGTAAATTTGACAGTAGCTCCTCCGATTATGCTTCCATGTCCTGTGAAACCCGTATCTGGCAATGTTCAGTGGCTTCCCCTTTCAACACTGAAGCATGCGATACGATACGGTGGAACTTTATCAATCCCAGGAGGGAAATTGGTCTGCCAACACTCATAAAACACAACAAGATACATGAAATTAATGTGACAAGTGCTAAGTCCAGGATTGAGCATGTGCAAAGTTTGGGGAGGTGGTGGGGGAAGCGGAGTCAGTCTACTATCGACAGAAGGAGGTGGAGTTGTACAGTTTGATAGCCACAGGGAAAAAGGATCTCCTGTGCCTTTCTGTGCTGCAACTTAGTTGAACAAGTCTGTTGCAGAAGGTGCTCCTCAGGTGACCAATGTATCATGGAGGGGATGAGTTGTATTGTCCAAGATGCTCCACAGATTGAGGAGCATCCTCCCCTCCAAGACCACCTGCAATGAATCCAACTCCACTCCCAGGACAGAGCCAGACTTCCTGATGAGCTTGTTGATTCTATCCAGGTAAACTCCAATATACATGTACTCCTTGGTAAACTGCACATCCAGGGGACAGGGAAGAGGGGTGTTCCTCTCCTCCTAAAGTCTACCACTAGCTCCTTAGTCTTATCGGTGTTGAGCTGTTCCGCCACCCCCCCCCCCCATTACCAACTTTCATCCTCCAGTAGCCAGACCTCTTTTCCAGCTTTCCAATCAATCTGTCGGTCCTCATCCAAAACATCGTCTGTTCATTCGCTCCACAGATGCTGCCTGACCCACTGAGTTTTTCAAGTATGTTGCTTTTTTGTTCAAAATTCCAGCATTTGCAGTTTTTTCCGTCTCCACCTTCTTTATCACCCTGTCTACCTGTATCACCACTTTATTGGAACCATGTACTTGTATTCCTCAGTCTCTCCTGGTTTGTCTTACCTAAATACAACATCTCACATTTCCCTGCGTTAAACTCTACCTGCCTTTACTTAGCCCATTGGAGCTGTTGTTAAAGTCCCAGCCTACTCAACCTCTCCCCATAGCTCAGACCCTCTCGTCCTGGCAATATCCTCGTCAATCTCTGCACTCTTCCCTTCTTATAACATGTTTTCCGATATCATGTGTGAAAGAGAGAAAGTTGTCGGCTGAAGGGAAATAACGAGGGAGGATTGGGACTGATGGGGTTCTGGCACTAGCAGCTGGCATGATCCAGATGGGCCCATTGGTCTCCACCGGTCTCTTTATAAATATAACTAGACCAAGTGTGACCCGTTGGGTCCCGACCCCTCAACGCGCAGTTGTGGGTGGAGGGGGTGGCCTGCGGCATCTCACACACACACATACTAACCACCCCCCACACACACTATCTTCCCCCCCTTGATATGATATTAAAACTGTAATTCATATTAATTAATGTTTAATTAAGAGAGAGACAGAAGGAACTGCAGATGCTGGTTTACAAAAAAAGACACAAGGTGTTGCAACTCAGTGGGTCAGACAGCATCTCTGGAAGACGTGAATAAGTGACATTTTGGTATCAAGGGCCTTCTTCAGATTTATTTAGTTAGTTATATTTAAATCCCACAGATGCCTTTGAGGGATTTGAACACCTCTCTCTGGGTCCCTGCACTATCAAGCACATAGTTTACTGATCAGGAACATTGACCTGTAGAGTAAACCTGACAACTCCAATTTGGAAATTGGACAATATTGAAATGTCGTAGCAAATTAGTGACTTTGGCACAAAGTGACCATTGGACACTTGGAATCATCAGTGTCAAAGGTGGATGGTGCTGCAAGGTTTGTAGTATAAGAGATCAGCTCCCCATCTGCTTGCTTCCATTCACATTCTGGAAACTGGTCTATGGTTCTCTTCAAACTGATTTTCCATTGTTTGTTTTATAATCATGACACAAATCCAAATTGAAGTCTGCAGACTGTTCATCTAAATATATTAAACCTGGGAGCTTTGTCTAACAGCAGTCAGGTTCTTCAAGCTCACCCATTTTGAAGAAACAAAATGGGAGTTGGATGTGGCCCTTGTGGCTAAGGGGATCAGAGGGTATGGAGAGAAGGCAGGTACGGGATACTGAGTTGGATGATCAGCCATGATCATATTGAATGGCGGTGCAGGCTTGAAGGGCTGAATGGCCTACTCCTGCACCTAATTTCTATGTTTCTATGTTTCTATGGGTGTTGTGCACTGAAGGGACTGGTTTCCAGAGGGCTAGTGTGGACATTGTGGGCCGAATGGATTCTTGTGCTGGCGGCTCAGTCACTCAAGCCTGGCAGCTCATTCGCTCATGGCTGGTGGGCTGGGAGTTCACTCACAGCTATTCCTTGAAATTCCATTTCAAGCAGGGTGCAAGGCCACCAAATTCAAATGCAGTATCATACCAGTTCAAGCAGCATGCAAGGCCACCAAATTCAAGTGCAGTTTCATACCATTTCAAGCAGGGTGCAAGGCCACTAAAGACAGAGAGTCGTGACCTCTCCCTCCCCCATCTTGCGGAGACTGAGCCACACCCACACGTCCGGGTTTTATAGGCCATCCCCCCTCCCACCAGAAGGGGAGTTGCCTTCTTGGCATAATTGACAGGAGAGAGAATCTGAACATTTTCTAAACACATAACTCTTTTATTTTTCATCGATGGGAAAAATCCTCAGCGCCCGATGAGCGGACGGGGACTCTGAGTAAGATGGCCAAAAACAGCCGTACGTGGTAGCGTTTTTCTAAAATCAATATAAAGCGCAAACAGGAAGTGGTCAAGATTAATCTTTTAATCATATATAGAAGGCAAGGCAGCTTTAATTAGGCAAGGCAGCTTTAATTAGGCAAGGCAGCTTTAATTAGGCAAGACAGCTTTAGCACTTTCAAACCAAAGGCAAGGCAGCTTTAGCACTTTAAATCCAAAGGCAACAGCTTCAGCACTTTAAAACTAAAGGCAACACAGCTTTAGCACTTTCAAACCAAAGGCAACACAGCTTTAGCACTTTCAAACGAAAGGCTACGCAGCTTTAGCACTTTCAAACCAAAGGCTACACAGCATTAGCACTTTCAAACCAAAGGCATCACAGCTTTAGCAGTTTCAAACTACATTTTCAAACCACATTAAGTGCACTGACAGGTCAGTAAAACCACTCACAGTTTAGTAGACATGTGTTCAGTGTTATTCACATCTCATACTGAGAATTGCGACCTCTCGCTCCCCAATCTTGCAGAGAACTGAGGCACCCCCACACTTCCGGGTCTTATAGTCCCTCCGGAATGGGTGTTGCCTTCAGGAGAGAGAATCTCAACATTTTTTAAACACTAATAACTTTTTTATTTTTAATCAATGGAAAAAATCCTCTTGTCCTGCACACTCTGAGTAAGATGTAGAAGGAGTAGTGAGGGAGGGTAGGAGTGGTAGAGGGGCAGAGAGGGAGGTGGGTAGAGACCCTACCCCATCTCCCTCCTCCTCATTTCCCTCATCCTTCTCTCCTCACTCCCATTCCCTGCCCCAGGACCTATCCAGGTCGTAGAGCAGCGGGAGGGCCTGGAACTCGGCCTGGTTCTTGTACTCGACCCGGCCATGGTTGTAGACCTAGGCTCGTGCTTGGTTCCAGCGGCAGCCGTCAGCTCGGTCGCCGCCTGGCCGCCAGTCTATGCCCAGGTGCATCATTGATTCCAGCGGCAGCCTCCGGCCGTCAGCTCGGCCACCGCCTAGCCTCCAGTCTATGCCCAGGCTCATCCTTGGTTCTAGCGGCAGCCTCCAGCCGTCAGCGCGGCCACCGCCTGGGCTCCAGAGCAGGTTCCGACTTCACTATCCCTGACCCTGGACCCAGACTCGACCTTGGTTCCAGCGCCGGCTACTTTATCGGCCCCAGTCACGGCCCCATCCCAAACTCGGCTCCAGGCTTGGCTCCAGCCAGGGCCCGCGGTTCCACCCTCGTCACCAGATGTCGTGCGCGGGTGAACTCGAGAGAGAGAGAGAGAGAGAGAGGTGGAAGAGCAGTGAATGCAAGATGGATGAATCGTTCGTGTGTCCATTTGGGTAACCTTTCTACTGGTTAGAGGGTATAATTTGTAATGCTTGGTGATCCAAGGATAAAGTTCTTCCACAGAGGGAGTAGTGAATGTGCAGCCAGAGAGGTTGGTAGAATCAGAACCAATCACGCATTGGGACAGGTATATGAAGACAAGGCACAGAAGGATAGGCATTTGTGATTAATGCAGATGGGCAAAAGACTGCAATGAAATATTACATGATTATATTGAACATAAACTAAAACATTGATATTGTGGCTCAAGGGCCGGTCTCTTTGCTTTGTGACTCTTTGTTCTATGACTCTACATCAGAGGCTGCTGGTAATGAAGACAAAAAAGCTGGAGTAACTCAGCAGGAGAGGCACCATCTCTGGAGAAGAGGAATGGGTGACGTTTCGTGTCCAGACCCTTTTTCAGATGGTATGGGTGAAGTTTCGGGTCAAGACCCTACTTCAGACTAGGTGATGTTTCAGGTCGAGACACTTCTTCAGATGCCCTGGGTTGTTGGATGTGGTTGGGGGATCCAGTTTGAGTGAACTTAGTTAAGTCTTACTTTAACACTGATCATCATCCTGTGCCTCATCCGCAGACTCCACAGCCGGTGATCCGTGTGTTACCCACACCGTCCTAAATCAGCCCTGGAGGAGCTCGGGTTGTCATGGAACTCAGTGCAGTGGCCAATGGATGGATGATGGAAATCTGGAAGAATGGTGGTACAGATTTAGAAGGTAAACTGAGGTCATAACAACTCTCAGTGAGGGAGAATGTGACGCAGTTAGTGCTGATGTTTGCAACTACGAGGATCCCAGTTCCATCCTGCCCTCGGGCGCTGTCTGTGTGGAATTTGCATGGTCTTTCCTGGGCGGGTTTCCCCCTGGTGCTTCTGCATCCCAAATATGTGCTGTTCGATGAACTGGTCCTGAGAACACCCACCCGTGGAGGCAAGTGGCAAAATAATCAATGCGGGGTTCACGGGCATGTGAGAGGGAATAGGTTGTTGTGCTACAGGGAAATTAGGAGAGGGGCAAAGGGCTGAGGAGTCACTTTCCTGAGGGCCAGTATGATCATGATGGGCCGACGAGCAACCTACTGTTCCATATGAAGTAACTGAAAGAATAAGGTGTGTTAGATTGATAGTATCAGCCCTCACTATGGGATGGGGAATGGAATATAAGGAAAGGAAATTCCCACATTTTGTTCTATGACTCTACATCAGAGGCTGCTGGTAATGAAGACAGACAAAAAAGCTGGAGTAACTCAGCAGGAGAGGCACCATCTCTGGAGAAGAGGAATGGGTGACGTTTCGTGTCCAGACCCTTTTTCAGATGGTATGGGTGAAGTTTCGGGTCAAGGGTTTCCTGTAATTGGAGCTGGTTTAGACACCAGTCGCTAATCTTTCCCTCAGTCGGGGGCTGACTCTCTGCTTGTTGTTTCAGTTAAGACAATGAAGATTCCCGAGAGTGCAGTTCCATTCCATCGCTGCTCTGGGTAGAGTCCAAGCTGGTTAAAGGGTAGATGTAGAAGAATGTACAACTGATGCACTCTGTTACTTTAGCAAAGGTCAGAATGATGATACAGATCTCTATAGCTACAGATAAAATAGAAAAGAAAAAATAAGATTAATTAATAACCATAACACTAGATAATAACAGTGCAAGTAAAGAGACAGTCGATGGAAGATCATGGTTGCTGAGGTTAGCGTTGTGAGCCTGATAGTTGCTGGGAAGAAACTGTTCTTTCAATTTTCAATGCATATTTTCAATGTTTGTTTCTCTAAATGTGTGAAAGTTGAAGACTGGCTGAGGGTGACCATTGAATCTGGGCAGAACCTGGCTCGTGACAACCTGCCCCCACTGCCTGACTTCGGAGCACCAATCTGAGCCCCCTACCCCTGCGCCCTGATTTGGCACAGCCCATTGGGCTGACGGCTCCTTTCATGTTGCATTGTGAGTAAAAAATTCCCCCAGGCCAGTGCGGCCCCACACACCCCATCCTTCCCACTTCTGCATTCTGTACTCCTTCCCCCACACCCCCTCCTGCGTTGGACACCCCAACCAGCCCCCCCCCAAACCCCACCTGGCCATTTCTTGCTGCTCCTGCCACCCTAGCCCAAAGTGTAACCCATCCATGTTCACCAGAGATGTTACCTGACCCGCTGAGTTACTCCAGCATTTTTTTTTTGTGAACCAACATCTGCAGTTCCTTGTATCTCGGACAACACATTATTGATCAACTGTTCGTGGAAACATAGTTCTTCAGTAATTGGTTTTGGAACCTCCCACATTACAACAGTGGCCAAACCTTAGCAATTTAGCAGATGATGGATGGTAATGGAGCAACGTTTTGAAATGAAGCGTGTTTGAGGCCTTTATTTAGGGTGGCCTATCTGCGCTTGGAGAATAAAACTGAGGATTTTCTGCTCCAAGAATGGTGGCAGTGCAGCTGGGTGTAACGGAGGCTGTGTGACGGCAAATGGAAATTACACTAAAACCAATGCTATCAACGAGCTCCCAGCACCCACAGACCTGCTGAGTTTGCAGAGATTCCATGGCATGGTTAACTATTTGAGCAAATTCATTCCGGGTTTCAGCGAAATATCAGCCCCATTGCGCCAACTTACACACAAAGCTAATGCTTGGACTTGGCACGAGCAACAACAGAAAGCGTTCGACGCTCTTAAGCAGCAGATGTCCAGTGCTCCTACTCTGGTTTACTTTGATCCTAAACTACCGGTTACACTGACTTGTGATGCTTCACAACACGGACTAGACACAACAGTGACACCATAAGATGGTGTCGAAGATTCAAGAAGAAGGAATATAAAGAAAAGGTGGATTTCTTAAAAGAGAAGGGGATCTGTTTTGGATGCTTGAAAAAAGGACACATGGTTAAAGACTGTGAGAGTCCTATAACCTGTGATATGCGCAAGCAAAATCATCCTGAAGCACTTCACACCGGAAAGAAGCCACCGGAGCAAACAGAAGATAAACCACCGGAGCAAACAGAAGAGAAGGAGCTGGGGCAAATAGAACAGAAGGAGAAGCCAGCTACTAGTGATGCTGTCACCTTACCTCAGATAACTGTTCATATTGGGGCCGGGGTAGAAGCCTGTATCTTCTCTATCTTACCAGTACAGGTAAGGATTAGCAAGACGAATACAGTGTTGCAAACATATGCATTTTTAGATCACGGAAGTTCACCTACCTTTTGCACAGAAGGCTTGATGAGAAGGCTGGACATCACAGGAGAAGAGATTAAGATTTGATTGCGTACAATGAATGAAGAGAAGTAGTGGGTTAGTCATTACATTACAAGTATGGAAATATCTAGTCTGGATGAAGCTCATTTTATACTAATATCTGAAGTGTTTACACATGAGACCATGCCTGTTGGTCATCAAAATATACCCAGCCATGAGGACTTAAGACAACGGCCTTACTTGAAGGATGACAAAATATCTACAATAATTCTGATATTGACCTACTTATCGGATCAAATACTTTGAAGGCATTGGAACCTATACAGATTGTGAGGAGCCAAGGTGATGGACCATTTGCTGTGAAAAGTGGGAACCAGAAGAACTACCCTGCCGCTGCTGTTAATCAACTAGCTACTGGTAAATTAGGAAAGCTATTGATCATGCAATACAATCATGACTTCAATTAAAATACCAGTAGGGAATCTGAAGAAATGTCCAGGGAAGAGTTAAAGTTCTTGGATATTATGAACTACTCAGTAAAGATTATAGCTGGACACTATTGTCTGGATTTACCTTTCAAACAAGAAAGTGTTCGTCTGCATCGTCGCCATATGGCATCATCGTCGTATGGCAGAGCAATGCACCCAGAGTTTGAAACGCAGGTTTGACAAGAAAATGAAATTTCATGAGGAATATATGTCTTTCCTAAAGGATATGATTGACAATGATTATGCCAAAATGGTACCAACAAACCAACTGAATCAACGTGATGGAGAGCTATGGTACATTCCACACCATGGGATGTATCTATCAAAGAAAGGGACCTTGAGGTCTTTGACTGTGCTGCAGTCTTCAAAGGAACATCACTTAACTGTCAACTACTGCAAGGTCCAGACCTTACTCACTCACTCATCGGTGTTCTCATTAAATTCAGACAAGAACCAATTGCTTTGAGGCTGATATCAGAGTGAAGTTTCATCAAGTCAAAGTATCAGAAAAACACATTGACTGCCTGCGATTCTTTTTTTTTTTTTTTTTTTTTTTTTAAATTTTTTTATTATAGAAACAATATATACAGAGTACACTCTTATGCGGCATTAAAAATTATATAATATACAAAATTATATAATATTGATTATCAATTGATACTGTTTGTGTTATTTGTAATGTTATCCATTATACATTTCCTGGTTATTTATTTTGTATAATTGGGAGTGTATGTAGTATATTCCTAAAATAAGCAATATACTCATACTTCTCATACCATACATATTTCTTCTAATTACCAAATACAAATCCCCCCTAATATAACTACATAATACCCAATCTTAACCAAACTTCTATGATATTCATGATATTTTCATAATATTAAGAGTGTTTGTATTATTATTAACTTTATATTTCAAAATTATTATATAGTTGAAAATGCGCAATTTTATATAATTACAAATATGACATCTATAATATTTTCATACAACTAATAATATGTATATTCATACTAATATTAAGAATATATATAATATGTTTCTATACTTTTTTTTTTTCCTACTTAAAGATAGAAAGATAGAGATAGAAAGTAGAAAATAGAAAAGAAAATGTGAAAAGTTTGGTGGAGATTAAAATATTACTCAATAATCCGTTCTTGGAGATACATTCATGATTTATTATATGTATTTCTTCATCCATTCAGATATTCAGGCCTCAGTCAGGTCCCCGCGCCGAACCATTATGACCCTGTAAATATTTAATGTATGGAGACCAAATCCCTTTGAAGAGATCTAACCTATCCATAAGGACAAGTCTCAATCTCTCCAAGTGAAGTGTCTCCGACATTTCTGTATTCCACATTTTAATTGTTGGGGATGCAGGGCCTTTCCAAAATTTTAGTATTAATTTTTTCCCAATTATTAGAGAATAATCGATAAAAATTCTTTGATTCCTTGTAATTATTTGTTCCGTTTCAGGTATTCCAAGTATTATTAACTTTGGATCAGGAATCATAGTAATATTAACAACATTCGAGATTATCTTAAATATTTCGTTCCAATATTCTACAATCTTCGTACAATTAGTGAATGAATGTGACAAATTTGCTTCTGAGATTTAACATTTATCACATATAGGCGATAATTTTGGAAATATATTATGTAATTTAGATTTGGAGTAATGTAATCTATGTAAAATTTTAAACTGTATAAGAGCATGTTTAGCATTTAACGAGCAGTAATGTA
This sequence comes from Okamejei kenojei, assembly GCA_035221665.1. Taxonomy (NCBI): domain Eukaryota; kingdom Metazoa; phylum Chordata; class Chondrichthyes; order Rajiformes; family Rajidae; genus Okamejei; species Okamejei kenojei. The sequence goes on along the minus strand of JAVHYY010001086.1, from coordinate 26,907 downwards.
TGTGTTGTAAGCTTTCTTCCCATATTTCTGGGCTTATTATTTCACCTAATTCATTTTCCCAAAGCTGTCTGTGTGTTTCCGATGATGGAATATCACTTTCCAACAAAATATTGTAAATATATGATATCATTTTTTCTGTATTTGGATGTTGCCTGCGATTCTTATGGTGGCTGGAAGGGGATGTACAACAAGATCTTGTTGAATGCCGGATGAAGGTACATCTCTTTGGAGCAGTGTCATCACCAAGATGTGCGAACTTTGCATTAAAGAAGACCGCAGAGGACAATAAAGTTCACTTTCCATAAAAAGTGATATCCACTTTGAAGAATAATTTCTATGTGAATGATTGCTTAAAATCCATGTCTACTGAGCAGGAAGCTAATCAAATGGTAAAACATCTGACATCTCTCTGCAATAAGGGAGGATTCACACTTTCCAAGTGAATCAGCAACAGCCGTATTGTAATCAAATCCATTCTACCAGATGATAGAGCAAAAGAGACCAGAGAGTTGGATTTGGACAAAGACAACGTGCCAATGGAAAGAGCATTGGGAGCTACTAATGTTTCACAAGGGAAATATATTAACACAAAAGAAAATCCTGGGGATGAAGCTTCTAGAGGAACTGACAGCAAACCACTTCTTAAGTTATAAGAGGTGGATCAATGGACCAGAGTTTCTCTGTAAGCCAGGCAGAGAATGCCCAAAACTTGAGCTGGGATTTGAAATCTCTGCTAATGATCCGGAAATGAAACAAAACCTAACAATGAACGTTATTGCTAAAAATCCTATTATTCTCTCGACTGATTTTCGCACTTCACGGTACTTCAAAATAAAAACAATGTTTTAATAAGACCAATAACCAAGTTATGCTTGCTTCTAGAAGGCGAAGCAAAAGATGGAAGAATCACTGAAGAAGTCTGAATGCGGATACATAATGCATGCTATTTTTTGTTTCTCATATATGTTAAGCCTTCATTGCTACCTTTTTGATGTTTATTAGTAATTGCCTCATTATATACTCAGAACAATTTGGGGCCGGCATGTAGTGGCCATTTGGCTTAATTTGGTATGTTATAAATTATGGCATTTGCCTTTAAATTTTGTCTGCCTGTGATTATGTGGGTGGGATTTATTATGTAGTCGGAGGCATGTTTCTGCTGGGATTCTTGGGCAGCAGCTTGTAGTTTTTTAGTTAGTTTGGAAGAAGCATGGTGGGATGGCATAGCTTTTGCCCATGGGTCAGAGCTTTCCTACATGCGGAGCTATCTAACATAGGTCAGAGCTACATGCTGAAGTTTTATTGCATGTAAGATTAAAATGTACTGATCAAGAAGTCTGGATGAATATCTTACTGTTTTATTTCGACAATAAAGAAACAATTAATCAAGAGACTGTGTGTTGAAGATTTATCTTTCTACGGCTTTGAATGTCTCGTGGAGAGCTACCATGCTTAATACGATGCTATCGCCTTACCCCGTGTCTTCTCCTAGTGGCTAGAGGGAGCAATTCCTTGAACAATATAATAATCTGCCACTATGCTAGTTCCTGCCTATTAATGCTGTAATGTACCTTAACCCAATTTAATACTTTCCTCAAGGTGCAGACAGACCTATTCATGACTCTCTTTAAACTATGGAGCTGTGATCATTGTTACCAAAATGCTCTCCCACTGAAACACCAGGCAAGGCTCATAAAAGGGAAGTCAAACCGGACTGGATCTACACAGTAAATGATATAGAGTTCCCTGAAAGTGGAGTCACGGGTAGATAGGGGATAAAAAGGCTTTAGGTTATGATGGGAATTGATAGGGTGAATGCACTGCATCTTTTATTCAGAGTTGGGGAACCATGAACCAGAGGACATAAATTTTAGATGAGAGGGGAAAGATTTAATAGCAACATTAGGGGCAACCATTTCATTGAGTGTGCTGGATGTATGGAACGAGTTGCCAGAAAAGATAGTTTAGGGAGATACAATAACAAAATTTAAAAGACACTTGGACAGGTACATGGATAATAAAGTCTCAGCGGAATATGGGCAACATGTGGACTAATGGGACCAACAGATAGGTCGGCATGAACGAGGTGGGCCGATGGACATGTTTCCGTGCTTTATGGTCATTCCCTGAATTCACCCCGAGTCAAAGGGCGGGTGGGGGGGAAACCACGTGAAGTGACAAACGTTTCCAATGGAGAGTGGATGATGGGAGACCAGATGATGCTGCTATCTCCACAGAGCCAGTCCCCAATTTGCCATACGCATCCCGCAGACTGATGGCCTGTGTGGTGTTGCCACACTCTCGTCTTTAGATGTAATCTACAAATGACATTGAAACATTTTATATATTTTTAAAGATTGTGTAACAACAGATGTATGGCACCTGGATTTCATCGATTTCTGGTTGGGAGGTTGCTTGTGTGTAGATGTTAGATGTCCGTAAATTGACTCATGATGCTGCTTAAAGTTGGTGACGAGGAAGCTGCTGATGAAAGTCAGGATATAACTACTGTGCCCAGGCTGAGCATCTGCTCCCTCATTATGTTTTTTTGAAATCAATTGTGACCAAATCCAGGAAACATAGGGCTGAATTATGCAGACTGTGACCTATTAGCAGAATGCTTCTGCATGGACCAGAGGTAATGCAAAAGTTCCCTCGCTTGAGCTGAAAATAAATTAGTCAAAAACTAAGAAATCAAATTCTGTTAAAACAGAGAATGCTGTTTATTCCAAACATTTGCCCATCAAAAATCTTGTTTGCTCTGCCAGGCTTTATCTTGCCTCTCATCTCTCCTAGCTTTCTTCTTACCCCCACCAGTTTGAAGAGGCGTTCTGATCCAAAATGTCACCTATACATGTTCTCAAGAGATGCTGCCCGATCTGCTGCGTTATTACTCCAGCATTTTGTGCCCTTTTGCCTTAAATGCTCGTCGTTCTTCTAATGGAGAGCGGCCTCTAGTGGTGTGTGTGCTTATTTCTATTAACATTCCTTCTTTATAACATTAGAACGGAATGTATTTTTGTTTGAAATGCAGTGGCAGAAGTGCATTTGAAATAGTACAAATCTATGTTATAGAATGCACTATCAAGAAGAATATAAGAACAAATAAGATTATTAAGGGTTTGGACATGCGAGAGGCAGGAAACATGTTCCCGATGTTAGGGTAGTCCAGAACCAGGGGCCACAGTTTAAGAATAAGTGGTAAGCCATTTAGAACGGAGACGAGGAAATATTTTTCACACAGAGTTGTGAGTCTGTGGAATTCTCTGCCTCAGAGGGCGGTGGAGGCCGGTTCCATGGATGCTTTCAAGAGAGTTAGATGGAGCACTTAAAGACAGCGGAGTGAAGGGATATGGGGAGAAGGCAAGAACGGGGTACAGATTTTGGATGATCAGCCATGATCACATTGAATGGCGGTGCTGGCTCGAAGGGCTGAATGGCCTACTCCTGCACCTATCTATTGTTGTCTCTCTATTCCATTATTCCAGATCCCCAGGTGTCCACAGGTGAACAGACCCGGGGATCATCAACTGGAGAATCTACCCAGGAATCATCTTCGGTTCCAGTGAGAGACACATGCTCAGGTACCCAGGATCGAATCCAGGTCTCTGACACTGTAAAACAGCAACTCTAATGCAGCGCCACCATGCTGCCCCCTGAAAGAGTGAGGGGGTTTAATTGGTGAGTGGGGTGGATTGAAAGCGAAGGGTTATAACTTGAGTTAGGGTTTTCACTGGGGATCAGTGAGGGTCAGACCAGGGCAGAGCAGCAGTTGAGGTGTTAAAGACACGACATGGTAAAACGGTGTAAAGAGTGAAAACGGTGAGACCAGTGGAATGTTCATTTGTACTTTGTAAAACTCATTGCCACAGAGGGCTGTGAAGGCCGTCAGTGGATATTTTTAAGGTAGAGATAGACATGTTTTTGATTAGATCTGGTTCTGGGGAGAAGGCAGGAAAATGGGATAAAGTGGCAGAGATCAGCCATGATTAAATGGCGGAGTAGACTCGATTGGCCTAATTCTACTCCTGTAACTTGTGAACTATTGTCACATGTACCGAGGTTCAGTGAAATTCATGTTTTCCATCAGTTCAGTACACGTATTACTGCACATCAGCACACTTTAGATACAGTGCAAGTGTATAGAAATAGTACACTAAAACAGTACACAAGAGTAACCGGGTTTGGCACTATTTTCAGGAACTATTTTTGTAAGCGCAGAGTTTCTTAGCCTAACCATGAAGTCCCATTGCAGGGATGGAGCGGCCAAGTGTATTCGTTGGTGTCCTCTACTGCTGTTCCACTGCTCCTTGCAGCTGCAGGTCACGTTCGGTCCTCTCGCTCAATCTCTGTGAGCGGCACAAGACTCCAGCAGCCCACTAGACCATCAAGGTTCACTGCACTGCCTCATACAGCTGGTCTGCTTATCGGCAATCTATTTCTTGCTGCTGCAGCCACCAGCTTGGGTATTTTAATGCCTTTGGTCCAGTGTACTCTCCTCTCCAGTTCCTGGACTTCTGGGGCAAGCAGTGACCCCTCTCATGGTTTTGCAGTGGGTGAGCCAGGCCTGCTCACTGTCCACAGTCAGTGTTCCCTGGTTGTGGAAGTGGAGTGACGGACGTATCAGAAGGAGAGTGGGTGTTGGGAGACCAGATGATGCTGATATATCCACAGAGCCAGTCCCCAATTTGCCGTACACATCACGCATTCTGATGACCTGTTGTGGTGTTGTCACACTCTCGTCTCTCTGTTCCGTTATTCCAGATCCCCAGACGTCCACAGGTGAACAGACCCAGGGATCATCGACTGGAGAATCCATCCAGGAATCATCTTCGGTCCCAGTGGGAGACACATCCTCAGGTACCCAAGCCCCCTCACACGTTATCGCCAGTCCCTGCAGCCAGCTTTTGGAGAGGATGATAGTTCTGCAATGGACAACAATCCTCCTTGAATTGAGCATGGTTGAGGGAATGCACTCTGGAAATGCTGCCTGACCCGCTGAGTTACTGCAGCACTTTGTCTTTTCTTGCAAACCAGCATCTGCAGTTCATTGTGTCTCCACATGGGATTTAGTTTAGTGATGCAGCACAGAAACAGGCCCTTGGGCTTGACGATTCTGCGCAGTCCAGCAATCAGCCCATACACAAGCACTATCCAACACACTAGGGACAATTTACAATTTTTACTGAAGCCAAATTAACCAACAAACGTGTATGTATTTCGAAAGTGGGAGGAAACCGGAGTATGCAGGGACAACCCATGGGGTCACTGGGATAACATGAAATCATAGAAAATAGGTGAAGGCGGAGGCCATTCTGCCCTTCCAGCTAGCACCGCCGTTCATTGTGATCATGGTTGATCATCCCCAATCAATAACCCGTGCCTGCCTCCTCCCCATAATAACGCACCAACTGCACGCAGACAGCATCCAGTCAGGATCGAAGCCAGATCTCTGACGCTGTAAGGCAGCAACTCTACCGCAGCAGCAATGTGCTGCCCCCTGAAAGAGTGAGGGGGTTTAATTAGTGAGTGGGGTGGATTGAAAGTTTCAGCAAAGGCTTATAACTTGAGTTTGGGAGTGTGGGTGGGTTTTCCCTGAGGTATTAAAAACATCGACATGGTAAAACGGTGCAAAGAGTGAAAACTGTGTGATCAGTGGAATGTTCATTGGTACTTTGTAAAACTCATTGCCACAGAAGGCTGAGGAAGCCGTCAGTGGATATTTTCAAGGGACAGATAGACATGTTCTTGTTTAGAATGGGTGTCAAACTTTCTGGGGACAAGGCAGGACAATTAGATAAGGCGGCAGAGATCAGCCATGATTATATGGCAGAATAGACTCGATTGGCCTAATTCTACTCCTATATCTTGTGAACTTACCTTTGCCTCTCATAACTATATATGACTGACAGAAGGTAAAGAGTGTAATTAAAGGATGTATTTTCTGGTTGGCTGCCTGTGATGAGTGGTGTTCCACAGGGGCCAGTGTTGAGTCCACTACTTTCCATGTTGTATGTTAAAGATCGATTTGATAGATGATGATAGGCGGAGGAGTTGGTAATATTGAGGAAGCAGAGATTCTGCAGAAGGACTTACATAAGTTTGGGGAAAGAATTTGGCAGATGGAATGCAGTGCAGCAAAGTGTACGGTCATGCACTTTGGTAGAAGGAATAAACGTTTAGACTATTTTCTAAATAGAGGATTAATAAATCTGAATTGGGTGTTGGGAATGCTGGTGCAGGATTCCCACCAGATTAACTTGCAGGTTAAATCGCTAGTAGAGAAGGTAAATGCGATGTTAACATTCTTATTGAGAGGACTAGTATTTGATTTGATTTGATTTAATTTATTGTCATTGTCTTCAATTAAGAGACAACAACATTTTCTTTCCCTTAGTCATACCAAAAATAAAATTTAAAAAACCACAAAAACACAGTAGTCCACAAAACAAATACCCCCACAGCAGCACCAAAGTTCCCCACTGTGAGGGAAGGAACCAAAGTCCAGTCAACCTCCTCACTGATGTTCCCCAATGTTCACCCGTGGTCGGGGCCTCCCGAGCACCCCGTAGTCGCCGCAACGGATCTCTGAATCGGCCACCTTCCACCGGAGTCCACGGCTCCCGATGTCCACAGGCCACACTGGGCGGAGATTCGCGCTCGCGACCCCCGGCAAACGGTCCCAGGTCTCCGCGATGTTAAATTCAGTGCACCCCGCGTTGGGAGCTCTGCACCCATAGCTGGGGGGTGGGGGGGCAAGAACGCGACTCGGATAATAGCCACATCCTTGCCAGGAAGCGACTGAAGACTGTTTCCCCCTTACCCTACCCGCTTCCCCCCTCATAAAATACTGAAAAAAACTAAAAACACACTCTAAATATAACAAAAAAAAGACTACCAGCCCGTGGACGGAGGCAGTCAGTATGTAAAACAAATTATATAAGCTTTATAAGGAGCTGGTTAGACCAGCGGAATATTGCGAGCATCTTTTGGCCCCGTATCCGAGGAAGGATGTGCTGGCATTGGAGACGGTCCATATGTTTATATCAATGATCCCATGGATGATTAGGGATGAGGAGTATGTGACGGCACTGGGCCTGTAGTCACTAGAGATTAAAACTACTAGGGGGATCTCATTGAATCCTACCAAAGGTCCAGACAGGATACAAGTGGGAAGATGTGTCCAGTAGCGGGGAGTCTAGGAACAGAGGGCACATCCTGAGAATAAAAGGATGTATCTCTAGCATGGAATTGAGGAAGAATTTCTTTAGCTGGAGGATGGTGAAACTGTGGAATTCATTGGCACAGGCGGTGGTGGAGGCAATTGGGTATTTTTAAAACAGCGTTTGATAGCTTCTTGATTAGTAATGTTGCAGGGGAATGGCGATGAGAGGGGAAAATGCCATGATGGTGGAGCAAGGCCGTTGGGCTAAATGGCTGAATTCTGCTCCTATGCCTTAGTCTTTTAATTGTGTGTTTGGGGTTGGACGTTCCTCCTTTAGACACGGATGATGTTTCCGGTCTTGGTGACACCTCCCATCTCCCCAGCCTTTTCCCCGCTTTCCTCAAGTCTCTGCCTGATCCGCAGTTTGACACCACTTGGGCACCCAAGGAAACCACAGCTGGAGTCCCTGGTCCCGGTTAGAACAATGCCCCAGCAGGATCTGTCTTCTCAGGAATTAGCACTGGGATGATTGATGGGAACGCGAATCCCCATGGTCAGTCCTGAAGCTGATCCCCACTTTGATTGCGGGCATAGAAACATAGTTGCAGGAGGAGGCCATTCGGCCCTTCGAGCCATCACCGCCACCTGAACCAGAGCTGAGTGGAAGACAGAATCAGCGAGCGGTTGAGGTTTCTCTACACCTTGAAGTCCTCCATTCTACCTTTTCCTGTCACATGTTTGTGAATTATTTTGATGATTCCACTCTCACTCTCCCGTCTTTTCACTTGTTCCAGGGCCCCAGAGTGACGGAGGTGAGGGACACAAACAGTCAACAACCGGAGAGCCCAGCGGGACACCGTCCACAGCCTCAGAGAAAGGGACGTGTTCAGGTATCAGGTCTGACCACCCCGTGTGGTCGGCAGTCAGAGACATGTTCAGGTATCAGTCTCTGACTGACGACCACACGGGGTGACACTGACTCTGAATGTCGACCAAACGGGGTGACACTGGCTCTGACGGTGTCATCATTCAGAGTCAGTGTCACCTTGTGTGGTCATCTGTCAGAGTCTGTGCCCAGTGAGTATGGTGGGCCGTGTCTGTTCAGACTGGGTATCGCTGTAATTGGGTTGTCTAGGTTCCTGCCCTTGTCTCCACCACCACGACCATAACTCTGTCACGGACTGGGTCCCGCGGGCCTTGTCTGCTCACATAGCCGAGTGATGGATGCTCTACCACTTCCAGCCCCCTGGCTGCTGACAGAGGAGGAGAGCCAGAGGTAGGTCAGCGAGGCACAAGTGCTGTTCGTGAGGGACCAGGACCTGGGAGGCCTATCTCCAGCAGGTGAGCGTTTACCCGTCGTTACCCCCAGGCCTGGCAACTGTGCTCACGGTGACCCCCACCCTCCCGCCTCACGCAGTAGTGACAGCCCGGCAGGAAACGGTGCTGTCTGAATCCCCCATCCCGTTACGCTCCTCGTCCCCAGTCAGCCTCCCCGTCCACAGTCTCCATCCCGTCCCCAAACATTTTCCCCCGTCCCCGGGCAGTCTCTCTCCCCTTCCCTAGTAACTTCCTCCACCCCCAGTCACCCCCATCACCCCCCCCCCCCCCGAACCAGACAACCAGGGTGTGTGGGGGGGGGGGGGGGATGAGGGAGAATTGTTTGGTTTGAGGCTATGGGGTAGATATATCCACATGATGGGGAGGAGATGGGGAGGTGTATCCACATGAGGGAGGAGAGGAGTGAGTGGATGGGGAGGTGCATCCACACAATGGAGGAGAGGAGTGAGGGGATTCTCCAGGATGGAGGAGGGGTGGGTTTATTTCCCACTTTAGCGAGGTTTAAAAATCTTAAAAACCGCGTGTGCGCAGATCGATCTCCTCGCCTGCCATTCAGCGCTGCATGGATTGGCCTTTCCTCCTGTCACTCCGTGGGACGGTCCGCCCCTTCCTGCACCGTCGCATCTTTACTGGAATGGTGGATCGCCGGCGGAGGTTTCCAGCAGGACACAATTTTTCGAGGGACAGGTATGTATGCGGCAATTTTGGCTCATGGAATTTTCTCCCACACTACTAGTTATATTCGTAACAGCATATTTAAATACGTGAAATTTTTTATCTTTGCCAAACCTTTAAAATGGGGGGGTGGGTAAGGGGTGTCACCGGTTATAACTTTTCCCTTGGCAAGTGCTATGTTAATGATACAGGAAGTCGTTACGCTGTATTACATACTATACCTCAGTGCATTGGATTAAGCAGGAGTCGAGTATCTTGCTCCGCTCTATGATCTTTGCTGTCAACTACCCGTGCACAAACCTTGTCATGTGACAGGTTTCCGGTCCCTGACGAGGGTTCTGTAATCCACAGTTTAGCCACTAGGTGCCGTTACATGATGTTATTAAAAATTATACAAGAAAAACACAAAATAGTGTGTAAATCCTTGCTGATCAAGGAGACCGATGGAAATAGACTGCAGATGACAACACCTTCTGGTGCTGCTGACAGTGAGGAGGGATGTTGTGTTTTACAGGATGATGGTTATTAGTTGGTACAATTGTCAGAGCAATGGCGATGGAACGCAATCCTGATAAATCCTGTGTGTGCCCAGCCTTTTGGCTCTTCCTGACTGAGCTGATTCACTGAGGGAGGATCAATACCATAGGGACATACTTTCGGGCCTGAGAAACATGAGAATCACCCACACACCCACCACCAACCTTTGGGAGGGTGAATGTAAGGGTGTTTACAGTCATGATAGGTCACTTAACAACATTGATGTGCAGAGGGATTTTGGAGTTCAAGTTCATTGCTCGCTGAATGTGACAGAACTAGTAGATAGGGTGGTAAAGATCCCACATGATGTTTGCCTTTATTGCTAGTGGCATTGAGTGGACACGTCAGAAAGTCAGCACCGCCATTCACTGTGATCATGCCTGATCATCTAGATTCAGTACCCCGTTCCTGCCTTCTCACCATATCCCCAGACTCCGCTATATTTAAGAGCTCTAACTCTCTCTTGAAAGCATCCAGAGAACTGGCCTCTACTACCTTCTGAGGCTAAGAATTCTACAGATTCACAACTCTCTGGGTGAAAACGTTTTTCTATAGGACTTTGGTTAAGCCTCATTTGAAATATTGCATGTAGTTGAGATCTCCCCATTACAGGAAGGATGTGGGGCTTTGAAGAGGGTGCATAGGAGGTTTACTATAATGCTGCCTGGATTAAAGTGCTATTACTGGGAGATGTTGCAGTGCTGGGAGAGGTTGGATAAACTTTGGACAAGTTTTTTCTGGAATGCTTGAGGTTGCGGGAAGACGATAGAAGTATATATAGTTATGAGAGGCAAAGGTAGGTTAGACAATCAGAACCTTTTTTGCAAGATGGAAGTGTCCAACACTAGAGGGCATAGGTATAAGGTGAGAGGTGGAAAGTGTAATGAAGATGTTTCCAGGCAATTGCTTTACACAGAGAGTAGCGGGGACTGGAACGTATTGCCAGCGGTGATGGTGGAAGCAGATACGATAGTGGCATTCAAGAAGCTTTTAGATCGGCACATATGGAAGGGCATAGAATAGCGGGATATGGATCACATACAGGCAGATGAGATCAGTTTAACTTGGCATTATACTCGGCACAAGAATTGTGGCCTGTTCTTGTCAGGTTCTGTTCTTTGTTCTGTACACTGGTGGAGCTCAAGTGTGCAACATTTTGTATCCATGGTTAGTTCTGTCCACAACTGACACTTGCAGAATGAGGTAATTGAATCATACAGCATAGAAACAGGCTGCTCGTCCAAACTCATCCATGGTGACCAAGTGGAGCATCACCAACACCTTGTACTACTGCAACATGACGTCCAAATTCTGCATACACTGTCCTTACAAGCATGCCAAGAGCTGCCCACGTATGATGCCACGTTCAGGGAACTATGTACGTATTCCAAGGTCCCTCTGCTCAACAATATTTGCCCCTTCCAACCATTCATTCGGAAAATCCTATCCTGCTTTGACTTTCCTAAATGCAATTACTCATACTTGCCTGGATTCAATTTGCTTTTCCTCTGCTAAACTTACCCAGTTGATCAAGATACCGCTGCAATTCATGGTATACTTTTTGCTGTCTAAAATATCATCTTTTTTATTGTAATCTGCAAACTTACTGACCATGTCTAATGCATTACCAGCTAACATGGACCCAATACGGATGTCTGAAATACACTAGTCATGGGCCACCAGTCTGAAAACCATTTTTCCACCATCGCTGCAACCTTATATTGTCCATTAAATATCTCATCAGTATCCACTACCTCGAACCCATGCCATCAAACCTTGCAGAATAATCTTCCACGCATCATCTTATTAAATACCTTGCTGAAGCCCATATAGAATAGGTACACTCCCCAACCATTATTGTCCTTTCTTACAGCTTCAGAAAATAATTCAGGTTTGTGGAACATGATCACCCGCACATTAAAGCTATGCTTGCTGTCAGTATTCAAGCCCTGTCTTTTCGAATGCAAGTATTTTCTTAGCCCTAAGAATCTGAAGTAACCTACCTACCACAGATTAGTCAGCTTTCTGGTTCGTAGTTCCCAGGTTTTTCTTTGTACCAAAACTTAAATAGAGGAACAGCATCAGCCATCTACCATCTTGTGGCACCTCACCCTGGCTAACAACGATGCTTATCTCTCCGGCTTCCCTCTGTGCCTCTCCGGCTTCCCCCTGTGCTTTGCATATACCAGATCAGGCCCCGGAGATCTATCTAAAACATCACCGTTAACGTTTGCCTATTCCCTAGTCTTCATGACTTTCTCCATGGCAAAGCAGCCAAAATATTCAATGAGCGCCTCTCACAGGAGATCTACGGCTCTACACATAAATGTCTGTGTAGCACTTTGAGGTGCACTATACTCTCTCTTTCCCATTTCCCCATACTCTGTCTCGTGTCATCCAGGTCTTCCTAGTAATGCCAGCCTTGTTATTTACTCTAAAAGGAACAGGGATGTCTTAAACTCTCACTGTTTCACCCAGAAAGATTGTCCACCTGCCAGACATTCCTTTAGCACAAACATACAACAGAAGCACAGCAACGTATTGCAGGAATGGGCCCTCCAGCCCACAACATCCATGACGAACATAATACCACACTGAAACTAATCTCGTCTGCATATACGTGATCCATATCACATCATTCTCTTATCCGTGTATCAATCTAAAAACCTCTTAAACATCATTATCGTATCTGTCTCCAACAGCACCCATGGCAACACATGCCTGGCACCCACCGCTCTCTGTGTAACAACACGCTCCAGTAAGAGTTTACAGGCTCCTGTCCAATACCATTGAAGTTAGCCTTGCCTCAAATTCTAACTTTAATGTGAGGTCCTTTTCCATAACCATGTAAAATCTAATATAACTAGGGCCATCGTCCTAAAGCGCTCTCCAACTGACATCTCACTCACTTGCCCGGTCCCAATTTCAAAGAGTTAGTCAAACTTTGTTCCATCTTTATATTTCAACTCAAGGACAATTTCTGAACACAGCGAGCAAATTCCACTCCATTTAAGCCCTTAGAGCTTTGACTCTGTTAGGCAGAGGAGAGTGTTGGCAGATGGAAATTGGCTGGTTCTGCGGTCGAGGAAGAAGCAGAGGGCTTTAAGACCTTCCTGCTGGGGGATGGAGGTGTATAGTGACTGAATATCTATTATTTTCTGTACTATTACTAAAACTGTCATATTGACCACTTCCGGTTTGCTTTTAAAAAAAAAAGATTGCGCAAACACTGTACCCTTTATCTCTAGTGTTAAAGAAGGAACTGCAGATGCTGGAGAATCGAGGGTACACAAAAGGCTGGAGAAACTCAGCGGGTGCAGCAGCATCTAAGGAGTGAAGGAGATAGTCGACGTTTCAGGTCGAGACCCTTCTTCAGACTGGTCAGGGATCAGGGAAACGAGAGATATAGGCGGTGATGTGGAGAGATAAAGAACAATTAATGAAAGATATGCAAAAAAGTATCAATGATAAAGGGAACAAGCCATTGTAAGCTGGGGTACACAAAAAGCTGGAGAAACTCAGCGGGTGCAGCAGCATCTAAGGAGCGAAGGAGATAGGCGACGTTTCGGGTCGAAACCCTTCTTCAGACTGAAGCCATTGTAAGCTGTTTGTAGTGCGAAAATGAGAAGCTAGTGCGACTAGGGTCGTGTGCCCCCCACACCACACCCCTCCAAACCACCCCCTCCTGCCCACACCACCTCAACCTCCCACCAATCCAACCATCTGCCCCCCACCTCCCCCACACCTACAACACCACCCGCCCCTCCCCCAGCCCATTGCCCCCACCTCCCCACACCCCCAAAACCACCCCTCCACCCCACACACCACCCCATCCCACACCACACCCCTCCCAACCCCCCCACTGAGCCACCCATTTCCACGCTCCACGACACCCCCCCTTCCCCACGACACCACACTACCCCACCCCCACACCACATGACACCACCCCCACCACCCAACCCCACCAGACCACTGCCTCCCCCTCCCCCCACACAACACCCCCACACCACCCAACCTATACAACCCCACATCCCCCACACCAGCCCACCCCCACCCCACCCCACCCTCACATTACCTTCCCCCCACCCACACCAGCACCCCACCCCATCCCCCCCCCCACCCCCATCCCCATGACCATCCAGTGCCCCCCCCACAGGACACCACACACCACCCCACCAGACCACCGCCTCCCCCCCACACCACCATAACCCTCCACTATCCCGCTCCCCACACACCACCCCAACCCCACACCACCCCCCCAAACCACCCTCTCGCACCCACACCACCCCAACCTGCCCCCACTGCATCACTCCACCCCCAACATCAGTCCACCCCCCCACATCACTCTACCCCCCACCGCAAACCCCTCCACCCCATACACCACCCCACCCACACCAATCCAACCCCCCACACCACCCGACCCCTACACCAGACCCCCTCAAACCACCCCTTCCCAGCCACACAACCCCCACAAAACCCCCCATCCCTCCCACCACCTCCACACCATCCCTCCCCCCGCCCCCAACCCCCCCTAATCACCCACTCCCCCCACACTACCACACCCCCCCTCCCCACCTCCCACACTACCCCACCGACACCACCCCCCACACCCACAACCGCTTCCCCACATACCGCCGCACCACCCCCACCAACACACCCCATCCCCCCAAACCACACCAACACCACCTCAACCCCAACACCACACAACCGCTTCCCCACATACTGCCGCACCCCCCCACCAACACACCCCATCCCCCCCAAACCACACCAACACCACCCCACCCCTACACTAGATGACCCCCAACACACACACAGCCTCCCCCCCACACCACCCCAACCCCCTGCCCCCCCACACTCCCCCAAACCACCCACTCCCGCCCACACCAACCACTCCCACAAACCACAAACCACCAACACCCTCATATCCCACCCACCACCCCTTCCCCCCACACATCCCACTTCCCCGCCCCATGACACACCCTCTCCCTCACACCAACACCTCCACCCCACGCCAACCCCTCCACATAACCACAAACCCCATCTCACCCCACCCCACCATCACCACCAGACCCCCACCCCCCCCCCCCAACAGACCACCGCCTCCTCCCACACCAACCACAACCCCCCGCCCCCACCCCACCCCACTCTAGACCACATGACCCCACCCCACACCACCCAACCCAACCTACACAACCCCCCATCCCCCCACCACCCCTCATCCCTCACATTACCCTCCCCCCACCCACTAGCACCCCACCCTCCACACCACCCATCCCCCCAAACCAGCCCATCCCCCCAAACCACGACATTCCCTCCATCCCCCACACCCCATGCCACCCACTTCCCCGCCCCACGACTTTCCCTCTCCCCCACCCCTCCACCCCACACCACCCCCTCACCCCCACGCCACACCACACCACACCACCCCAACATCTCCCACAACACAGCCCCCACCCTCTTCCCTCCCCCCACACCACCCCATCGCCTTGCTTCGATTAAACCCCTCGCTTCATCTAAACCTCACGTCGACTAAAGTTCACCTCGACTAAACCTCACTCCTCACTGCTAAACTACTCACACCTAAACCTCGCTTCGGCTAAACCCCTTGCCTATTACTTCAGCAAAACCTCTGTCTCAACACGTTGAGCCTCTGGTTCAAGGCCAACATGCATCGCCGGGGCTGCGTTCACCTGCAGCCTGCATGTGTGGAGCAGACCAGCAAACAGAGCAGCAACACCTCATTTGTGACTGCACTGTCCTCCGCCCCCCTGGTGGAGGGGGAGACCTCACGGCCCTCGACAACAGCACATTGAACTGGCTGCAGCGCCTGGTTTAGTTGAGGTGAGCCGGCTACTGCCTCAAACACAAGAAGCTAAACCTCACCTCAACTAAATCTCACACCACAACTAAATCCTCACCTCAACTAAACTTTACCTCACTAAACCTCCCACCTCACAACTAAACTTCACCTCAGCTACGGTCACCTGAACTAAACCTAAACCTCGCGTCAGCTAAATTTCACAACTCTTACCTCACCGTTGCCTTAATTAAACTCCCAACTAATCCCCCCCCCCCCCCCCCGGGCCGTTGGCGGCGCCTCACGTGAGCGGAGCGGCTCCACCCAGAGCGCGGGTCACGTGGACAACTCCGGCCCTCGGCGGCAAAAGGCGCCAAAAGCCGTCGCGAGTCTCCCGCCATCTCGCGGGAGGGGGGGCTCGGCATCAACGTCAACGAGCGTGCGCCCCCCCCCCGGCTCTCTGGGTCAGTGCGCCTGCGCCGCTCTCCGCGTTTGCCTCCGGGAAACTCACGACGGGGCGCCTTTTCCCGCCGAGGGCTGGAGTTTCCACGTGACCCGCGCTCTGGGTGGAGCCGCTCCGCTCACGTGAGGCGCCGCTAACGGCCGGGGGGGCGGGGGAGGGGCTATAAATAGTCTAGTCGCGAGGTGGAGTTTATTGAGGTGACGTTTATGTTTAGTGAGGCGAGGTTTAGTCGAGGTGAAGTTTAGATGAGGTGAGGTTTAGTTGAGGTGAGGTTCAAGGCGAGGGGTTTAGTTGAAGTGAGGTTCAGCTGTGGGGATTAGTTTAGTAGTGAGGTGTGAGATTTAGTTGAGGTGAAGTTTAGTCAACGTGAGGTTTACATGAAGCGAGGGGTTTAATCGAAGCAAGGTTTAGTGAGGTGTGAAATGTAGTTGAGGTGAGCTTTAGCTGAGGTGAAGTTTGGTTGAGGTGATTGAGGGGTTTAGTTGAGGTGAGATAAAGTTTAGTCGAGCTGAGGATTTAGTCAAGGTGTGAGGTGTAGTTGAGGGGAAGTTTAGTTGAGGTGAAGTTTAGTGAGTTGAGGGTTAGGTGTGAGGTGAAGTTTAGTCGAGGCGAGGTTTAGTCGTGAGGTTTAAGAAAGAACTGAAGATGCTGGAAAAATCGAAGGTAGACAAAAATGCTGGGGAAACTAAGCGGGTGAGGCAGCATCTATGGAGCGAAGGAATAGGTGACGTTTCGTGTCGAGACCCTTCTTCAGACAGAAGACGTCACCTATTCCTTTGCTCCATTGATGCTGCCTCACCAGCTGAGTTTCTCCAGCATTTTCGTCTACCTTTATTAGTGAGGTGTGAGGTTTAGTTGAGGCGAGGGGTTTAATTGAGGCGAGGGGTTTAGTCGAAGTGTATGTGAGGAGAAGTGAGTGTAGGTGAGGTGAGGAGAAGTGGGCGTCTGAGCTCAGGAAGGGAGACCAAGGAGCTGCTGAAGGAGACACCATGTCTGGGATGCAGAGCTCAGAGGCGAGACTCCAGGGAGCTTTGACATGGAGAACGGGCAGAAGATGCCGGATAAATGTCCTCTCAGGGGCCTGGGAACGGGGAACATGCAGCTGCTCCTTCTCAGACCATCACAACCCCAGGAATTGGTGTCAGTGAGGAGTGGATGAGTTCCCTGGGCTCTGGAGTGGATCACTGACATTAATATTGATCTGGGAGGCCATTCAGATCATCTCCCTCATCCTTCGGTTGTCTGTCCCCATCTGGCAACTTCCCCAGCTGTGAAGAAAGAATATTAACCTGAAACAGTCACTCAGTTTCTACCTCCACAGATGCTGCCTGGCTTGCTGATTATCTCTGACAATTTATACTTTTTTACAATAGTGGTTTTGCAGCAGCCACTGGGTGCTGCTCCTGACTTCAGTGTTGGGGAAGCCCATGATAGTCGCTGTCTTCATTGCCAGAAATGTAGACACTGATGTCTGTTTGTTAGAAGCTGGAATTGTGAATTTTAACAGGCAATATTTTGGGTCTGGACCTTTCAGGCAGATTGCACCTGACCTGCACCCTAAATGCAGTCTCCTCTCCTATTATCATGTGGTTTATTACTTCTTGAAAATAATAATGTGTTGATTAATGTGTTCTCTGGTTTGTTTTATGTGGGCGAGGGGGTTGGGGGAAACATTTTTACAATCTCTCAACTTGCCAGAGATGCGATTGTTTTCTGGATCGTATCTCCCGTTGCTCTGAGCCATTGCTCGGGACTGACTTTGAGCCCCACCGCGTGGACGTGGACTTACCATCGGAGCCTGCGATCACTTGCCTGGGATCGACGCTCCAACCGCGGCCTGCGGATTTCAGCACCGAGGAGCTGGCAGTCTCGGGTAGAGACCGATATCGGGAAGCTCCAAACGATGCAGAAGTTTAGACCAACCCCGACCCGGGGTCCAATTGCCGGCGCAGGGGAGCTGAGATTCCCCCGATGCAGGAGCTTGATCGCCCCGAAGCGGAGGGCCCGGCCGCTGGCTACGGGGGCCAAGACCGCCCTGACAATGGTAGGCTCGAGGATCCCGACCTTGGGAGAATAAAGAAGGGAAGGGATTGAGTTTTGTTTCGCCTTCCATCACAGTGAGGAGTCACTGTGGTGGATGTTTAAGTTAAAATGTATCTTGTGTGTTCTGCTTTTTATTGGTATGATTGTATGGCAAATGAAATTCCTCGTCTGTTACAAAACATACTTGGCTAATAAAGTATGATTATGATGATTATGATTTTGCTGGAATGTAATTAACAACTGATCTCCAACCTTGACTGGAATTGTATTGCGTAAAACAAACAATAGATTTTAAAAAAATCTATATTTTGTTTATATTTCCAGGATGCTGACCATTTCAAAGACATTGCTGGCTCTTTTTCCAAGGAAGAGTTTGAAGAAATAAGTGACTGGGAGACGCTCCATTGTAAGAATGTGAAGTGGAATTATGAAGCCGTGCTTGCCAATGGTTTGCAGAAAATATTACTTGCCTATTTTTTTTCCTTTTTGCCATTTTCTAATGATGCATGCTGACTTGAGTTTTTTCCCCACATGAAATCTAAATAGATATGTGCTTTCTGAGAGCAAGTCCTTGGTTAGATCCTTCCACCTTCCATTTCACTCCACTGGTATAGGGGGGTGCACGTAAGGTCATCGGGTCAAAGGGCATGTCGCACGGAGCAGGTGGATTACATGGCAGCTTCCGGCATGTACTGTTAATACAGGAAACGTGTACGTTCTTACCCGAAATGGTCATTTTTTGCACTGTAAATAATTGTGGAAATCGGGGTAACCGTGAGAGACATTTATCCTACTTCAGAATTCCAAAAGTGAGGAAAAATGACGGTAGAGAGAAGCGACAGCTGAAAGGACAACATCAGCTAAAGTGGTTGGCGAACATTAGCCAAGCAGATATCAAGATTGAAAATATTGCCAATTATTACATTTGCTCACTGCATTTCATCAACAGTAATGGCATTATTTGTGTTTTTTCTTGATTTCTTTGGTATCTAAAAAGTTTCAGAATTGATAAATCTGGCTGTAAAACTTTAAAATCGCCCATGGTTCTCAAGTGGTTCTGAAATGGGATTTTGCATGCAAAAATAAAATGCTTCTGAAGCTAAATTTGTTAACTGTTGTTATCCCTTCAGCTGTCGCTTCTCTCTATCATCATTTCTACTCACTTTTGGAATTCTGAAGTAGGATAAATGTCTCTCACATTTACCCCGACTTCCACAATTATTTACAGTGCAAAAATTGACTATTTCGGCAGTTTTTAACTGGTCCGTTACATTGAAAGCCTTGGTCAGTGCTTACCTGCAGTTCATCGCGTGTACTCCAGTTGGCGTTGCGTGGCAACAGTACGGGTCACGGGTCATGACCTCGACTGTGTGCAATCTCTGGTATATTTTGAGAATGTGACATTAAGTCAGCCAGCTTCACCCTCTGCAGCACTGCATCAATACATGGCTCATGCGAGTTGATCCCCAGTCGTCCAATGCATTTGCAACATGGTCCCTGCTCCTGCGGCCGCCGTGAGGTTCCCGAGGTGGGCAACGAGTGCATGTGTGTGTGGGCCCGGAGTGTCGGGCAAGAGGGGAGAGCGAGGGCAGTGTCAGGAAATGGAGGCGAGACTCAAGGAACTGCAGATGATTTTTTTTTGGTTTTGAGATACAGCGCGGATACAGGCACTTCGCCCACCGAAGTCCGCGCCAACCAGCGATCCCTGCACATTAATATCCTGCACCCACTAGGGACAATTTTTACATTTAACAAGCCAATTAACCTACAAACCTGCACGTCTTTGGAGTGTGGGGGAAAACGAAGATCTCGGAGAAAATCCACGCAGGTCATGGGAGATCGTACAAACTCCATACAAACAGGACCCATAGTCGGGATCGAACCCGGTCTCCGGCGCTGCATTCACTGTAAGGCAGCAACTCTACCACTGCGTCACCGTGATGGATTACAAATAAAAAACAAATGCTGGAGTAACTCAGCGGGTCTGGCAGCATCTATAGAGGACATGGATAGGCGACAATTCAGGTTGAGATCCTGGGAGGAGGGACTGTTGTGAGGAACCGAGGGGAAGAGGGTTTGAGTTGTGAGAGAGGAGGATTTGAGGGGAAGTGAGGGAGACTGAGGGACAGGGGGTGTTTGCGGGTAAGGGGTAAGAACAGTTCCTCTCACAGAACAGGCACTTCTTTCATCATCGTCGTTTCCACAACAAAGCACTCATAGAAACATAAAAACATAGAAAATAGGTGCAGGAGGCGGCCATTCGGCCCTTCAAGCCTGCACCGCCATTCAATATGATCATGGCTGATCATCCAACTCAGTATCCTGTACCTGCCTTCTCTTCATACCCCCTGATCCCTTTAGCCACAAGGGCCACATCTAACTCCCTCTTAAATATAGCCAATGAACTGGCCTCAACTACCTTCTGTGGCAGAAAATTCCAGAGATTCACCACTCTCTGTGTGAAAAATGTTTTTCTCATCTCAGTCCTAAAAGACTTCCCCCTTATCCTTAAACTGTGACCCCTTGTTCTGGACTTCCCCAACATCGGGAACAATCTTCCTGCATCTAGCCTGTTCCAACTTCTATAAGATCCCCCCTCAATCTTCTAAATTCTAGCCGAGTCCATCCAGTCTTTCTTCATATGAAAGTCCTGACATCCCAGGACCTCCTCACCGCCACTCCGACAGCTCGCTCTCTTCACCGCCCCTCCCACAGCGCAGCCGTCCACAGTGTACAGATACAGGATTATGGGAAATAACGTTTAGTGCAAGGTAATGTCTGATCAAAAATAGTCCGAGAGTCTCCAATGAGGTAGATACTAGTTCAGGACCGCTCTCTAGTTGGTGAGAGGATGCTTCAGTTGCCTGATAACAGCCGGGAAGAAACTGTCCCTGAATCTGGAGGTGTGCGCTCGTTTTCACACTTCTGTACCTCTTGCCCCATGGGAGAGGGGAGAGGGAGTGACCGGGGGTGAGACTGGTCCTGGATTATGCTGCTGGCCTTGCCGACGCAGCGCGAGGTGTAGATGAAGGCGATGGAAGGGGGGGTTGGATTGTGTGCGTGATGGTCTGGGCTGCATCCACAACACTCTGTCTTGGATGGAGCTGTTCCCAAAACGGACTCTGATATCATCACCGATCTATCATGACCCAATCATAATGAATCTACACCCAAGAAGCCACACCAATACCTCGACATCCCGTAGAGGTTTAGTACGTCTTTAGTGGCTTTTACAAACTTCCACAGATGCACCATAGAGAGCATATTGTCAGACTGCATCACAGCTTGGTTTGGGAACACCGCTTAGAAACATAGAAAAAAGGTGCAGGAGTAGGCCATTTGGCTCTTTGAGCCAGCACCAATATGATCACGGCTGATCATCCACAATCAGTACCCCATTCCTGCCTTCTCCCCATATCCCTTTCATCCTTCTATATTCCACTAGGTGCGCCACATTGATGGCAGCCTCTGCCTACAGTCTGTCTGTTTTTTCTATCTTTTTTCATTTTAGTCTGTCTTAACAGGATGTTTTGGAGGTTTAGTTAGTTTTTCTATGTGGGGCAGTGAGGTAGGGTAAGGGGGGAAAATGTTTCCCAGTCACTTCCTGGCGAGGATGCGACTATTCTCCAAGTTGCATCCTCGCCCCCCTCCTGGGGACCGGACCAGAGCTTGAGCAGTGGCGGCGCAGCGCTGGATTCATTGCGGAGCGGGCGATGCCTACCTGGATTGCCGTTTGAAGCTCCAGAGTGTTGGGCCTGCTGCTTTAACATCGCGGAGCTGTGGTTCATAGAGCTTCCCGCACGGGCGGCACTGACTTCAACATCGCGGATTCGTGGGATCCCTCCAGCACGGCCTGTGGACTTCGGGAGCCGCGGACTCTGGTAGGCAGTGGCCGATTCGTAGCTCCAAGCCGCTGAGGTTGTTCTCCTGTTCCGACGTCGGAGTTCCAACATCCCAACGAGCGGGGCTAAACATCGGGCCACCCATAGCGGCGACTGCGGAGGGCTCAGGAGGCCCCAACCACGGGTGAACATCAAAGAACATCAGAGGAAGATGACTGAACTTTGGTGCCTTCCCTCACAGTGGGAAACATTGATTTTGCTGTGTGGGATGTTTTATGGTTGGGGTCTATCGTGTGTTGTGCTCTTTTTTATTCGTATGGCTGTATGGTGACCACACATTTCACTGTACCAATTGGTACACGTGACAAATAAATGTATCTTGTATTTATTCCTGTGAATATACTGTAGCCCACCGATCCATTATTTCCTCATATGACAGTCCCGCCATCCCGGGAATTAACCTGGTGAACCTACGCTGCGCTCCCTCAATAGCAAGAATGTCCTTCCTCAAATTCGGAGACCAAAACTGCACACAATACTCCAGGTGGTCTCAACAGGGCCCTGTACAACTGCAGTAGGACCTCTTTGCTCCTTATACTCAAATCTCTCCGCTATAAACGCCAACATGCCACTAGCGTCAAGAGTCAAGAGTGTTTTATTGTCACAGGTCTTGCTATTGAGGGAGTGCAGCATAGGTTCCACCGGTTAATTCTTGGGATGGCGGGACCATCATATGCTGAGAGAATGGAGCGGCTGGGCTTGTATACACTGGAGTTTAGAAGGATGAGAGGAGATCTTATTGAAACATAAGATTATTAAGGGTTTGGACATGCTAGGGGCAGGAAACATGTTCCCGATGTTGGGGGAGTCCAGAACCAGGGGCCACAGTTTAAGAATAAGGGGTCGGCCATTTAGAACGGAGACAGGGAAGCACTTTATCACACAGAGAGTTGTGAGTCTGTGGAATGCTCTGCCTCAGAGGGCAGTGGAGGCCAGTTCTCTGATACTTTCAGGAGAGAGTTAGATAGGGCTCTCGAAGATAGCAGAGTCAGGGGATATGGGGAGAAGGCAGGAACAGGGTACTGATTGTGGATGATCAGCCATGATCAAATTGAATGGTGGTGCTGGCTTGAAGGGCCAAATGGCCTACTCCTGCACCTATTGTCTATTGACCCAGATGGGACAATGAAATTCTTACTTGCGGTAGCACAACAGAATATGTGAGTATGTAAACATAATACATAACGGTGGAAGAGAAATAATGTTCAATAAATAACCAATATAGTGCAGTAATTATTGTATTTTGCAGTTCAGAGCTGAGACCTTAGTATTTGTTGTTCTATTTAATAGCCTGATCGTTGACTAATGTACAAGGTCACCAAGGTCTCGTTTGTACTTCCCCTTTTCCTAATCTGACACCATTCAGATAGTAAGCTGCCTTCTGTTTTTGCCACCAAAGTGGTCAACCTCACATTTTTCCACATTGTATGCATCTGCCCACTCACCAACCTGTCCAAATCACCCTGCATCCTCATCGCAGTTCACACTGCCACCCAGCTTTGTGTCATCCGCAAACCCAAACTCTCCACAAGACTCTTCCATCCATCGCCTCCATCTACACCTCACGCTGCCTCGGAAAGGTCAGCAGCCTAATTGAAGACCAGTCTCACCCCCGGTCACTCCCTCTTCTCCCCTTTCCCATCACGCAAGAGGTACAGGAGTGTGAAAATGAACGCACACACCTCCAGATTGAGGAACAGTTTCTACCCGGCTGTTATTGGGCAACTGAACCATCCTACCACAACCAGAGAGCGGTCCTGAACTACTATCTATCTCATTGGTGACCCTCGGAATATCCTTGATCAGTCTTTACCTTGCACTATAGTGTAAGAACGATCCCAAGAATGAGTGGGTTAACGTATGATCAGCATTTGTCGGCACTGGGGCCTGTACTCGCTGGACGTTTAGAAGCATGAGGGGGGTTCTCATTGAAAACTTTCTGAATAGTGATAAAGGCCTGGATAGAGTGGATGTGGAGAGGATGTTTCCACTAGTGGAGAGAGAGTCTAGGACGAGAGGTCACAACCTCAGAATTAAAGGACGTTCCTTTAGGAAGGAGATGAGGTGGAATTTCTTTAGTTGAGTGTTGAATCTGTGGAATTCTTTGCCACAGACGGCAGTGGAGGCCACAAGTCAGTGGATATTTTTAAGGCAGAGATAGATAGATCAGTACGGGTGTCAGGGGTTATGGGGAGAAGGCAGGAGAATGGGGTTAGGAGGGAGAGATAGATCCGCCACAATTTTAAATGGCAGAGCAGACTTGATGGGCCAAATGGCCTAATTCTGCTCCTATCCCTTATGACCCTTACCCTTATAAACTTTATAACTTATATTCCTTACATTACTTCCTTAATCATTGTAACTAAATGGCTCGCGTTGTAAAACTAACTAGCATGCAACAAAAGCTTTTCACTGTATCTCGGTACACGTGGCAATAAACTAACCTGATTGACGAGACCAAGCGCAGGCTCGGCCATCATTTCGCTGAACACCTCCGCTCAGTCCGCCTGGACCTACCTGATCTCCTGGTTGCCAAACACTTCAAACTCCCCCTCCCATTCCTTACACTGACCTTTCTATCTCCTGGGCCTCCTCCATTGTCAGAGTGAAGTACCTGTGCAAGTTGGAGGAACAGCACTCATGTTTCGCTTGGGTAGTTTACACCCCATGTGGTATGAACATTGACTTATCTTTAACATCAGATAGCCTTGGGCCTTTCTCCGTCCTTCCCATCCCCCTTCGCAGTTATCCCAATGGTCTTACTGTCTCTGACTACATTCTATCTTTGTCCCGCTCCCCTGCTCCCCGACATCTGTCTGAAGAAGGGTCTCGACCCGAAACATTGCCCATTTGTTCTCTCCTGAGTTTGCTGCCTCACCCGCTGAGTTACTCCAGCACTTTATGTCTATCTTCGATTTAAACCAGTAACTGCAGTTCTTTCCCACTCAGTAGTAATTAAAGAGCCCTTTTCAGAATGGCAGGCATTGACTAGTGGGGTGCCGCAAGGCTCGGAGCTGGGACCACTATTATTATTTACACTATTACACTACATTATTATTTATTATATATTAAAATTCATGTATAAAATCATGAGAGGAATAGATCGGGTAGACACAGTTTCTTGCCAGAGTGGGGAATCGAGGACCAGAGCACCAGAGAAAATATTTTTAATATCTGAGGGGTCACGTTTCCACGCAGGTGGGTGTATGGAACGAGCTGCTTGAGGAGTGGTAGTTGAGGCTGGGACTAAGAAACAGTTGGACAGGTTACATGGATAGGACAGGTTTGGAGGGATATGGGCCAACAGCCAGGCAGGTGGGACGTGTAGCTGCGACATGTTGGCCAGTGTGGGCAAGTTGGACCGAAGGGCCTGTTTTGATGCTGTATCACTCTATGTGACTCGATATTAATGATTTAGATGGAAATGTAACATCTCCAAGTTTGCGGATGTCACATCGCTGGGTGGCTGTGTGAGCTGTGAGGAGGATGCTATGAGGCTGCAGGTGACTTGGACAGGTTTGGGTGAGTGGGCAGATGCATGGCAGAGTTACAGTTTAATGTGGATAAATGTGAGGTTATCCACTTTGGTGGCAAGAACAAGAGGTAGTGATTATTATCTGAATGGTGTTAGATTAGGAAAAGGGGAGGTGCAACGAGACCTGGGGTCCTTGTACATCAGTCACTGAAAGTAAGCATGTAGGTACAGCAGGCAGTGGAAGAAAGCACATGGGCATGTTGGCTTTCATAGCGGGAGGATGTGAATACAGGAGCAAGGAGGTCCTACAACAGTTGTACAGGGCCCTGGTGAGACCACACCTGGAGTATTGTGTGCAGTTTTGGTCTCCAAATTTGAGGAAGGACATTCTAGCTATTGAGGGAGTGCAGTGCAGGTTAATTCCCGGTGCTGGATTGAAGGCCGAATGGCCTACTCCTGCACTTCTTTTCTATGTATCTAAGACTGTTATCTGACATCGATGGCGCAAAGTTCTGGTGTAATAAGTATTGAGTCTAGAAGTTGGGAGGTCACGTTGCAGTTGGTGAGGCTGCATTTGGAGTATTGTGTTCAGTTCTGGGGCATCATACAGGAAAGATGTCGTCGTGCTGGAAAGGGTGCAGTGATGATTTACGAGGACGTTGCCGGGACTCGAGAGGGGGCCTGAGCTACAGGGAGAGGTTGGGGCAGGCTGGGTCTCTATTCCTTGGAGTGCAGGAAGATGGATGGGCAGAGATATATAAATCTTGAGAGGAATAGATCGGGTAGACGCACAGAGTCTCTTGCCCAGAGTAGAGGAATTGGGATCAGAGGACATCGGTTCAAGGTGAAGGGGAAAATATTTAATGGGAACTTGCGGGGTGATGCGTGTTGTTGTATGTGTGTGTGCGAACATATGCGTGTGCATGTGTGTGCGTATGGATGTGCTTGCGTGTGTGCGCTTGCTTGTGTGTGATGTGCGCATGTGTGTGTGCGTATGTGTGTGCTTGTGGGCGTGCCATGTGCGCATATGTGTGTGCGCGTGCATGTGGTGCGTATGTGTGCATTGCATGTGGTGCGCAGCATGTGTGTGCGTGTAAGTGTGTGTGTGTGATGGGCGGTGCAGATGAAAATTTCACTTCACAAACAATAGTTTCACAGCCGACCCAATTTTTACAGAAAGACAAATAAACAACAAATCATGCTCACACGAGCACTCGAGATCAGAGACACTCTTTCTAAACCACGACAGTGACGCGATTTCCTAGAGGTTCCTGCCCTCTCTGTCCTATAGGACTGAAACAGCCCACTTTGGAGACAGGTGATAAGTGATAGGAGCAGATAGGCCATTCGGCCCATCAAGTCTATTCCCACCATTCAATCATGGCTGATCTATCCCTCCCTCCTAAACCCCCTTCTCCTATAACCCCTGACACCCGCATTTCAACAATCTGCCTTAAAAATAACCACTGTCTTGTGGCCTCCACTGCCATCTGTTGGCAAAGATATCCACAG